>BTHU01000006.1:31451940-31724440 GCA_036184795.1 Tokudaia tokunoshimensis | reverse complement strand
GTATATATATATATATATATACACACACACACACACACACACTCTCACATACACTCTCACAAAATCTTGCTCTCTCCATTAACCTCTGACCTCTACCACATGCATGTACACACACACACACACACACACCTGTTTCCTCCTAGCTGTCCACAAAATCTGTGTTCTGTTTCTAAAACCACACTTATCCTGGGAGGAGGTCTTCTACTAAGGACAGGATATCTGACTCCTACTTGCAGGCAGGTGTGGCTAAGGGACTAGTTCTTTATGTTCTGGTTGTAGTGATGACTGCTGTTCTCTGGCTAGACTTTGGAGAAGAAGGTGCCTCCCACAAAGGCTAGATGCAGGTAGCTGAGAGATGGGGAGGACCAAGAAGGAACCTTGGTCCCATTAGCATCACTTCCTGAAAGAAAGCAACATAGTCACCAAGAGCAAAGGTCTGGGCTTTCCTGTGACCAGAAGCTACATGTGTGCCTTCTATCCAGGTCTAAAATGGTTCCTGCCTAGCCTCACAGTTCTGAGTTAAGTCCCTTTGAAGATATAACCACCTTCATAATTCATAAATGTACCCCTTAGTCCCACCTATCCTCATACAGCACATAAATTCTGCACACACATAATATGCTGATAATGCAATAGGAAAGACACTTAATACCATGTCTTACTTTCCAAATGCATGAATTATCTCCTTACATTTCTTACAATTTCACCAAAAGGAAAAACATATTTGAAATCCTGATTTTACAATGAGAAGTTCACACGACCACCATCAGGTCAAATAGATGGATTTTCTTGCTGATTTTTGTAATTTTGCTACTAATGTGTGAATAAAGCAGAAATGGCCTCTCTTCAACTTCCCTATTTGTCAAGGCATCGACACATCACAGAAGCCCTTACAAGTTCTCTTTTATCAACAAATGCTTTATTTTCAAAGGCTTGTATTTAAGATATAAAATTGCTCTATTATTATTACCAGGGAGATGCTGTCTGATTTTTATGATAATCATGTAGATTTATGTCTATACCTTGGTACATAAACAAGTTTCTTATTTTGGCCTAACTTATTTACTGTCTCATTCTGAACTCCTGACTTACGATTCAATGGGGACAATGCTACATCTGTGCACAGACGCTTTTTATTTTAAAACACACTTGAGAGCGGTCTGAGAATAGAATTATAAAGTCTCAACTCCCCTCCTACCACAGATAATGCTGCCTGGCAGTGGGAAAGTTACTTAACGTTATTGTTTCTGTTTCCCAAGTGTGAAATTGAATATTACTTGTTACTTCATTTCTTCTCCCAAGGAGTAATGGGGAGTTTCAAATCTGAAGCAGAATTTCAAGGTGAAAGGAGTTTACAAATACTTAATACTAGAGCAGCCCTCATCTCTACCTGGGGAAAAATGTGATCAGAGGGGAAGGCTGGGAGTGAAGTATGGCACCATGTTAGACAGGAATCCACCCAGCTCCAGCCTGGGGAAAGGACCAAAAGGTAAAAATAAAGAAATGGATAAAGGCAAATCTGGCCTACAGAGTGAGGTCAAGGGCGACTGCTGCACATTTGTGAGACCATGCCTCAAAATAAAAGTTTACAAAGAGGCTCAGGATGAGGCTCAAAAGTAAAACACTTGCCTAAAATCTGCCACTGAGGAACTACGGCTCAGCAGTCCTCCCAATGAAGGGTTGGTGGCCATCAGCAATAGAGTACTCCCTTAGAACTCTCTTGTGAGAGGTTGGAGCATTGTTAACTCAATGGTACAATGTCTGCCTAGAATCCCCCAGTGAGGGGCTGGGTTGTGGCTTAGTGGTAGAGCCCCTACCTAGAATCCCCTAGTGAGGGGTTGGGGTTGTGGTTCAGTGGTAGAGCCCCTGCCTAGAATCCCCCAGTGAGGGGCTGGGGTTGTGGTTCAGTGGTAGAGCCCCTGCCTAGAATCCCCCAGGGAGGGGCCTGGGGCATGGCTCAGTGGTAGAGCCCCTGCCTAGAATCCCCCAGTGAGGGGCTGGGGTGTGGCTCTGTGGTAGAGCCCCTGCCTAGAATGCCCCAGTGAGGGGCTGGGTTGTGGCTTAGTGGTAGAACCCCTGTCTAGAATCCCCCAGTGAGGGGCTGGAGGCGAGGCTCAGTAGTAGAGAACTTAGACTATTTATTTTAGCTTCATTTTACAGAGCCAATCACAAGGTGGAGACTTTAGTTCATGCTGCATATGCCTGGGACCCAGAGGGCAATGCCTTATACACAGAAGGCCTACAGGACATGCTATAAAGTGTACACAACACACCCCTAGGCCTTCTAGTTCTACAGTGGCATAAACATGACTGAGAAAGGATTAATAGACTGCTGTGGGGCAGGATGCTCTCTGCAGTGATTAAAATTCCCACAACCCTCTCTACCCTGGAGGCTCCTCAGGGAGCCTCATTCTTGGTGGAAAGGCCTGGGGACAGAATGTAGCTTGACTTCTTCTCACTCTGCTCTTTCTGGCTTTGTATGAAGCACCTTCCTTCAGAGTATGAGGCAGAGCATCCCTGTGTGGAAATCATGTTAGCAAGAACTGCTGCTGGTAACCACGAGACTTGGGATCCCTGACACACGAGGGACTTTATAGAGCTGCAGACCATCACACACTCTATTTCACCAGGCCCCATGTCCTAGTGGAGTGGAACCCAGCACTGCCCTGGCTCCGCACTCTGAGGCTCTGAGCTCTCTTTCACTCGGTCCTGTATCTTCTTACCCTCATCTCCTCTTCATCACCTTTAGACCACCATTCCTCCTTGTTCCCAGGGAAAATATTTGCTCTCACCTTGCCCTGTTCCATTGTGGAAACACCAGATGCTCTGTATCCCAGCTATAGTGATGAGGGTGATGAACATGACCAAGGTGCACCTCGAGTCTTCCTGCGTCACTATCTAAACCTCCTCCCCAAACTCAGAAACTGACTTCCTGACAGCCTTACTATGATGTTTACAGATCCAAATTGCTTTTAATGTCCAAAAAAATGCCCATTTCCTTCGAAATAACTATCAATTTATAAGCAATTTCAGAACATGTACATGAAGTCCCTCAGTTGCCCTGAGAGAATATTTTTCACAGTGAGGACAGAATATCAGGATATCAGGGGTGTACACTCTTTGGGGTTTATCAGTATTGTTTGTGCTTGCTTACACGTGCTTACAAAAATGCATTTCCCTGGGGGTTCTTCCACAGAGGGCTCTGTGTAGTAGTGTTAGAATGGGGCCTGTACCTTTAGATCAGATCCCACAGCCTTAATCAGACCCTGTGTTCCTACATCCCCCTCTGGGACAGAGAGTTAAGAAATGGTCTGTGCTGTGACTTTGACAGCACTTGATTTAAGGTATCTGGCTCTTCCATGCTCTCTCATACACTCTGCTGAACTAAATCATGGGATGAGAAACGTTCCACCTCTCCTAAAAGGTTACATAAAGTCAGGTCTTTCCTTTGTTCTATGAATTGATCCTGTTACTCTCCAGAGAGGAGTGCTGGGGTGGTGGGCTCTTCCACCACTACCCTCTCATGGTGGTGTATTCTCTCCCCTCCCCTCCTTTTCTCTTCCCCTCCCCCCACATCTCTCTTATCCTCACTGTTAATGAAGATCTTTTCCAGGCTTTAAAGGGAAGCCTCTGCTTGCCTCTTAGGTCCCATCCCGTCTCGATTCTCCATGTATTGTACTGTTTCAGTCAGACGCTCCCACTCCCACCTCAAGACCCTACCACGGCAGTGAGACCCTTTCCGTGCAATACACCCCATCAAGGAGAAGCATGTTAATTCCCTTTCCAAACTGACCCCCTTTGTACTTAACAGCTCCCATCCATCACACCAGAGTCCAGCACCTCAAATCTCCTCTTGATGCCCAATAGCAGGATTAAAATAAGCACATGCTATCATGCGCTTTACATGTGAGTTGCAGGAATCCAACTCAGATCTGCATGCATGCACGGCACGCACTGTGCTCACTGAGCCATCCCCAAAGCTCCTTCTTTGTACAAAATTTCAGCATTATGAGGTTTGTCATTTAAACTGTCTTTTCTCCTCAAGCTTAAAAAAACCCATCATAGGCAATCTCTGAGTTTCTTTCTAAAATAGAAAGTACCATTTCACATTTTATATTTACATTTGGACCTGCCATATTCGTGTTTATTCCTTTAACACAGAGGCTAAATCAAGGACACACCTTTCGTTATTTAGGAAGTATCTTGGATGTCTAATTGTTCCAACTACAACAAACACCATCGTCACTTCCTTTGCATGGAACTGTCTTTGTATCTTTGATGGGTGTTATCCTGAGGGTCTGTGGTATAAACTGGATCTCGAATGTTCCTGAACAGGCTCATCTAGAAAAAGACTGACACACCCTTCAGTACTACCAGGGCCTGGTGGGAGCTCTTCAGACTCAGGAGGACCCTGTAGAGGGAATGAGGCACTTTAGCCTCTCTTTCGCTTCCTGGAATGAGGTGACAGGTTTGTCCCATGCATTTCCCTCATAATATACCACCTGAGTCAGTATCAACAGAGACAGTGGGATGAGCCCCTCAAACTGTGAGCCAAAAGGGAACCTCCCAACCCCTCACGCGCTGATTCACTTGGGTGTCTGCTACAGTAACAGACCCGACAGGATGGATTTCTTTCTCTATTTCATCCCCTGACCTAACCGTACTCTTGCAACAGTTTTAAAGGTCTCTGTGGCCCTTGATAGAGCACGTAACATTCAGAACGAGTCTACAGAAGCCCCACAGAGACTCCAGTAGGAATTACATCAGGTCTCTGGGTCAATCTGGGGAGACCTGACATCCTTCTTGTGTTGTAGTTTTTAATCCACTGACAAAAGTGAGGGTCTCTGGGCTGTCAGGGCTCCTCTGATGTCTTCCAGTCGCTGGCTGCCATTCTGTGACTATCAGTACGGCACTCCTGTGTGTTGTTAGCTCTATAACTCAACATTCCATTTTCTTTTGAGCAGCTCTACATAGCATGGCATTTTTAATTTGGCTCTCATATCTTTACTGCTATTATGTACAAATGTGGTTTTTGTGTGAATTTTGTATTCTGAATTCTTGCTGGAAATGCTATCTAGCACAGGACTTTTTGTAAATGACTTTGGGCTGTGTGAGTAGATGGCATTGCTTACTGCAGATGGGAACAGTATTTTTCATCCCATTGGTTCTGCATGTCTTTCATTTTTAAACATTATTTGATGATGGTGATGGGAGTGTGGGGGTGTGGGTGTATATGTCTTTGTGTGTGTGTTTATATGTCTCTGTGTCTATGTCTGTGCGTGTTCGTCTTAGAGTTTTACTGCTGTGAACAGACACCATGACCAAGGCAACCCTTATAAGGACAGCATTTAACTGAGGCTAACTTACAGGTTCAGAGGTTCAGTCCATTATCATGGCAGCATCCAGGCAGGCATACTGCATGAAGAGCTGAGAGTTCTACATCTTCATCTGAAGGCTGCTAGTGGAAGAATGACTTCCAGGGAGCTAGGATGAAGGTCTTAAAGCCAATGCCCACAGTGACTCACCTATTCTAATGAGGCCACACATCCAAATAGTGCCACTTCCTGGGCCAAGCATATTCAAACCATGACAGTGTATATGATTCTGGGCATGTCTGTGTGTATATGTCTATGTGTCTGTGTATGTGCATATATATGTCTGTGTGTATATATATGTCTCTGTATATCCATGTCTGTGTGTGTATGTCTATGTGTATTTGTCTCTCTCTGTGTGTATATCTGTGTGTGTATTTCTCTCTGTGTGTGTATATCTGTGTGTGTTTGTCTCTGTGTGTATATGTCTGTGTGTGTGTCTGTGTATATGTTTGTGTGTGTTTGTATCTGTGTGTATATGTCTGTGTGTTTCTCTATGTGTATGTGTCTGTGTGTGTATGTCTGTGTGTGTATGTCTGTGTGTATGTCTCTGTGTATGTTTGTGTGTGTGTATGTATGTCTGTATGTCTCTGTGTATGTTTTTGTGTGTGTATGTATGTCTCTGTGTGTGTATATGTCTATGTGTATGTCTCTGTGTATGTTTGTGTGTATGTCTCTGTGTATGTTTGTGTGTGTGTGTATATGTCTGTGTGTGTATGTCTCTGTGTATGTCTCTGTGTGTATGTATGTCTGTGTGTATGTCTCTGTGTATGTTTGTGTGTGTGTATGTATGTCTGTGTGTATGTCTCTGTGTATGTTTTTGTGTGTGTATGTATGTCTCTGTGTGTGTATATGTCTATGTGTATGTCTCTGTGTATGTTTGTGTGTATGTCTCTGTGTATGTTTGTGTGTGTGTGTGTATGTCTATGTATGTCTCTGTGTATGTCTCTATGTGTATGTATGTCTGTGTGTATGTCTCTGTGTATGTCTGTGTGTGTATGTATATGTCTGTGTGTGTATGTCCCTGTGTATGTTTGTGTGTGTGTGTGTATGTCTGTGTGTGTATGACTCTGTGTATGTGCATGTATGTCTCTGTGTGTGTGTGTACAGGCATGTATGCCACAGTGCATGTGTTGAGGTCAGTTCTCTCCTGCCTTCCTGTGGATTTCAGAGAGCACACTGAGTCATTAGGCATGTGCAGCCAGTGCCCTCAGCTGCTGAGCCATCTCTCTGCCACACCTTCCTTTGTTTTGGGCCACGGTATCTTTTATGGCTCTATTCTAGGTTAAGGTGAGAAAGTAGACATATTTTCCTCATTCCCAGCGTTACAGGGAAAGCACTTCAGTGTGATATCATTTGTACATTTTCTTGTGGAATTGTGAACTCTAGTTACAAGATTTATTTCTTGTAACTAGGTTCCTGATATTTTAATTTATAATCAAGAATGGACACTCTAGATTGTATCAAAAGCTTTCTCTGTATCAACAGACATGTTCATGAGATTCTTCTTTCTAGTTCATTGATACAATGGACTGCATGGATTGACTTACAAATGTTTTTTTTTTTTTTTAGCAAACCATAATTTTATAGTTATCATTGTCTCTTACTTTCTTTTTTTTTATTTTATTTTTTTAATTTACATTCCAAATCACTTCCCCTTTCCCGTTTCCTCCCTCCCCGAAAGTCCCATAAGCCCCCTTGAACCAACCTTGCATACCTGGAATAGAGCCTACTTGGTTTTGGTGTGTAAGTCTCTGTGTACTTGGATGGGTTTGATGTGTCAGTGTTGGACTAAGGAGATATGAGTCTATATTTATGCTATATGTTAAGTTTCTATTATCTGTGTGCTTTCTTTGATACTTTGGGTGTCAGCACGATACTGCACACAATTCTACGAACTGGGAAGAGCTTCTGACTCTCTCATAAGAGGAGTAGCTCTCAAAATTGTAGCTTCTTTACATGTTGGTAGGTAATGTCACCAGTGAGGTGGCACTGGTTAGAATACTGAGGAGAAATACCTTAACTGAATTAAATTTACTTAATGTATAGCTGGTAATTCAACTTATCTAATTCATAATTTTGAATTCTAACATTTAGTAGTTCTTAAGAATTTGGTCTAGCTAATATAAACTCTCACACACATAAGCAGAAACTACCGGCAGTATTCAGCTCTCTTTAGAGGCTGCAGAAACTGCACCAGTACCTTGTTCCTTTCATAGTTGCAGTAATTTCTGTCTTCTTAAAAACCCTCTTTATTAATTTGAAATGTCCTAATACAAAACAACAAGCATTATAGTTTCCGCTCAGTATTGCCTTAGCGGCATGGTGCAAATACTGCTGTTTGCATTTTCATTTAGATCTATATTTTTCTCTTATTTATTGGTTTGGTTATTTTTGGTGTGTGAGTATGTGAGAGAGCTCTGTGTGTGTGTGTGTGTGTGTGTGTGTGTGTGTGTGTGTGTGTGTGTAGGTAGGTGTATGCACACATGGGGGTCAGAGGTCAACCTTGGCTGTCAATCATCAGGAACTGTCAATCTTGGTTTTCAAGATAGGGTCTCTCGATGGCCTCCAACTTGCTGATTCAGCTAGGCTGGCTGGCCAGGAGCCCTAGGGATCCTCCTTCCTGATTCCCCAGTGCCAGGATTGCAAGCAGGCCCTACCATGCCTGGCTTTTTCTGTGGGTTCTGGGAATGTTAACTGCTGATTGGAGCACATGCTGATGTGGCTGGCACTCTGCAGACTGAGCCATCCCAGCCCCAGGTGCATCTGCTTCTTTGCTTCAAGATCTTTGATCAGCGGATGATTTAGATGTTATCGGACATCAATATGTTGATGGACCTTTCCTTACATGCCATTAATGTGTTTGGGTCTATTACACAGAGCAGACTCTGTGTGACACCAATTCATTTGATTTTTTTGTGGGAAATGGAGGGTGTATATGATCATATACCATTGTATATTTGTATTAAACTCTCAAAAATTTGCACTGAAAACAAAATACAAAATTAATTGGCATTTTATGTCTCAGGGGATGGGTCTTTGTGGGAAGAAGATTCCATGGATTATTTAAGAAAATATGGCGGGTGGGTGGTGGCATACACCTTTAATCCCAGTACTCAGGAAGCAGAGGCAGCCAGATCTTTGAGTTTGAGGCTAGCCTTTTCTACAGAGCAAGTTCCAGGATAGCCAAGGCAATACAGAGAAACCCTATCTCAACAAGCAAGCAAGCAAACAAACAAACAATAAATAAAAAATGTGTCCTCTGGGCTGGGGGTATGTCTCAGTGGGAAGGAGCATTTGTCACACAAGTGTAAAGACCTGATTTCTGATCTTCAAAAGCTGGAGTTGGTAATGTGCATGTCTGTAATACAACTATATCTGTGGCTATACGGAAAGCTGAGACAGGAGAACCCCCAGAAGTTCAAAGGAATAAACTAGAGATGAAGAAATCTGCCTCGAACATGGTGGAAAGTAGGGGCTTGACACTTGAGGTTGTCTGATCTCCACTCACACTCATACAAAGGAGCACACTTACACATGCATCCCACACACCCCACACTAGCACACATGTAAAGGAGAAAGTGTGTATTTGCAGATTCTGTCAGCCAGTGCTATAGCATCCTCCAGTATCCTTGCTGTCGGGTACTAACAGTCCAGTGGCCTCTTCTCTCCCCACCAAGGAGGGCTCACATATGGTGAGGAGCCCAGCGTTTCACACTGTCTTGGTGGAGACATTTCATTGTGTAATTCCTATTTTTCCCTCTCACCTTCCTGTAATTGTCTAAGCTTTGAAGTAGATGTTCTCTTAGATGGATACTTCTTTAAACAAAAATCATTGCTTGGCATAATTTGTCATCTTTTTACTTTCCACCTTCACGAATTGTGTTTGGACTGCCATAGTGGGGTATGTGTGTATGTGTTCTCATGTCATGTCATCATGTGTGTTCCTGTGTGTTCGTGAGCATATAGGCACAAGTGCATAAGTGTGTGCTTGGGTGTGCAGGCCAGAGGCTGACACTGGGTATCTTCTTCAGTCACTCTCTACCTTATTTTTGAGACAGAGAGTCTCCCACTGAACCTGGTATACATGGGGGTCAGAAGTCAACCTTGGCTGTCAATCATCAGGAGCTGTCAATCTTGGTTTTTGAGATAGGGTCTCTTGGCAGCCTCTAACTTGTTGATTCAGATAGACTGGCTGGCCAGTGAGCCCCCAGGGGTCCTTGTATCTCCACACCCCCCACCTCAGTTCTGGATTAGGTAGGTGCAGTCACATAGCTTTTACATGGGTGCCGGGGAATTAACTTCATGTCCTATACTTGTGTGGCAAGCCTCTCATTTTTTGTTTGCTTGGTTGTTTTTGAGACAGGTCCTCATATAGCCAAGAATAGCCACCGTTAAATCATGGTATAGTAGGATGGATATAGTGGGTGTGAGCATGAGCTCCCCCTCCACTTCCTGAGTGCTGGAATATCAGATCTGGGAATGGAACCAGGGCTTCCTGATTGCTAGGCAAGGGCTCTGCCAGCTGTGTTACAACCCCTCCCCCACCCAGCCCAAGTAGATTCTTCAAATCCACTCTGCTAGGCTGTTTTCTCTGGAACGTCTATTGAGGGGCGGTTTACTCCTGGATCTTGCTGCCTGCCTTCCTGTGGCTTGAGTGAATGATTTAGGAGTCCATCTTTATGTACTCAGTGGTTTTACACAGTGCGTTGCCATGTGTGGGTTTTCTCAGTTGCTGTTTTGATGCTTCCAATCTGTATGTATAGCTTTCCATGGTCAGTGTGACATCCTTCCAGAACAACCTCAAATCAAATGTTGCTCTCTCTTTCTGACTCCTCAAATTGAACTGTCTGAAGTATTTCCTTAAGCACTTAATTCCTTAAGTAATTTAAATGTAGTTATATTAGGTATTTCCTCTTCACACACTTAGCCCAATTCAGCTAGTACGATCTTATTCCCTTAGACTTCAAGTATCATTTAAGGGACCCACAAGGAAAACGCCAGTCTCTGTTTCTACCTCTGCCTCTTTGGGACCTCATGCTTCCCAATCTTGACCCAAACTCTCTACTTAGCCAAGGGTGACCTTGAACTCCTGATCCCCTGGCTTCAATCAGGCAGGTGAGCCTCACTGCAGTCCCGACGGTACTTCTCTTCCTCACATTCCATTCATTGCCCTGGTCTCTGTTTCTGCAGCTCCAGGGTTTCTCCTCTGTTCATAAGGCCTCCTTCCAGCATTACCGAAGGGCAGGAGTGACTGAAGGGCAGAGGGTGGCGTCACATGTGAACCAAGAACCTCTTCTCACAACGTACTTCTATTGGATGTTCAGTAGGTGATGGGAGAATTTTGCTGTAGCTCAAAGAACTTAAATTTTCCCCAGACTTGTAAGAGTTCAGTTGTCCCGTGCCTTTGGATTGATGTCCAGGGCTTAACCTGTAGCCTGTGGAGCTTCTTAGATAAGTGGCATCGTGGCTTCCCCTATTCTGGAGAAGGCTCAGCCATGGTTCCTGACTACCTGTTCAGCCCCACCCTCTTTATCTCTCCATACAGAAAATCAATAGTATGAAAGCTACATCTTCAATGATTCTCACAGGTCCACAAGGCTCTGTCTAGGTAATTCCTTGGGGCTGAAGCATAACTCAATGGTGGAGCACTTAACTAACATGAGAGAACCCTTACTCCCCCAAAACTCATTTTCCCTTGTTGTCAGAGCTGAGTAAGTCCTATGACTCTGTGCTCTCACTGATTGATTCGTTTATGATGTCTCCGTTCTATTCCTGAGCTTGCCCAGTTGCTTGGGATTCTGTTATTACAACTTTCAATTCGCCAATTCTTTTCCTTTTAAAATTTCTTCCTCATTGCAGCTATTTTCTACTCCCTCCCTTTTGTGTGTGTGTGTGTTTGCAAGAGATAGACCTCTCCGTTATTCCTCAAGCACTGTCCACTTTTATTTGAGAAGGGTCTCCTAATGGTCTGGAGCTTGCCAAGTGTGGTAGGCTGGCTGGCCAGCAAGCCGCGGTGATGGGCCTGTCTCTACCTCCCTAGTGCTGGGATTGCAAGCATGTGCCACCATACAGGGATTTAAAAATAAAAATTAAGTTCCAGGGATCAAACTCAGGCTTTCCCGCTTGCAAGGCAAGACTCTGAAAACGGAGCCATCTCTGTAGTCCTCTAGCTGGTCATCTGAGTTTCAGTTGAGGTCATTTTTTTGACCGTTACTTTAAAATCATCTCCATCTTGGCCTTGGTCCTTGTGTTTTTTCGCTCAGGATGTGGTTTTCCCTCCATGTGGCCCATCATTGCAGGCTAAAGCTATGATGATTATAGATGCAGAGCTACTGATCTCCCTGTTTCTGCAGGATGCCTGGAAGTTTGCTGTATTCAACCTATTGCTGACTGTGGGGATGGAAGGCATTTCCTCAGGCTGCCCCAGTCACTAGGTAGGAGGGGGGAAATGGCTGGCCTTGTAGAATGAGACAGGAAGTCTGGGCCCTCGTGTGCGTCGCACGCTTTGTACCCCACCAGCACTGGTGCCAGGAGCTTCACTCCAGGCTGCTCTCTCCCATTGGAGGCAGATCCAGAAATGTATTAAAATATTAAGGAAAGGCCTTTTATTTTGGAGGAAGGATCTTGAAATAGGGTCTCTTAAGGTAGTCCAAGTTGGCCTTGAACTCATGATCTTTCTGTCACTATGTCCTAACCCCTAGAAATATAGGCAGTCAACCCCCATGCCCAGTCCAAATAGGTTTTGATAAAATAAAGTTTCTGCTAAGTGGACACATACACAGATTCATTTATTCTCTGTATTTTATCTGTAGAAAGTGAAATAAAACCTTACATTTGTAATTATATTTGGACAATTTATGACAATCTAGCATATTTGTGAATAGGGTAATTTAATCTCTCTCATTAACGGATGCTAATTAGATGTGCAATTATTTTGGAATAGAATGAACAATAAGGACAATTACAGACTTTGCATTTAACATATTTTTAAGTCATCATTTCAGAGGTTGAGCCAACCGGGAGATGAGTGTTCTCGTCGCTTGAGTCTTCGTTTATTTTTTATTTAATCGAGTTTTAATGTTACATAATATTGAATCACAACCTAAAAGATTAGAGTTATAATCAGTCTAAGTCCACACTGTATTCTCTCAAGGCCCATTTTAAATTCTAAAAAGTGGTGTCACTTATTAATTTCATTATAATTTGCACATAATTAGAGCCTCTCTATGTTTGAGACCTCTACAGAAAACAACTCATTCTCACACACATGTGCAATATATCCCAGAAAAGCACATTTTTTCCAGAGACTCGATACACAATAATTCAAACTTTGAGACTTGTTTTAAAATTGCTCTGTAGGAAAAAAAGTAATTTCCTGTAACGTTTAAGTAAAGTAAATGAAATGATATTTAGCCTTTTCTTGAGGCCTCGGTAGAAACACAGTTTGTATAGAGTGTTATAACACAGTTGAGATGATCCATCCACTTCTAGAAGATATTCTAGAATAAAACAAACTCTGGGAACATTTGTTCACTAGTGTGAAATAGACAGATAAGGCAAAGTTATTGTCAGCAATTTAGGAGGATACAGAACCCCAGAGAAGGCGAAGGAGTATGCACAGCTCAGCAGGTAATAACTGGTTAATATCAAAACAAAATTAAAACAAAATCAAAAAGAGGAGATTAAAAGCTCACCGTACCATTGTAGTTCATTTTTAAAAGGATTTCATTTTTATTTTTAATTATGTGTATATGTGTGTCCATGTCTATGAGTATGGTGCTCTCAAAGGCCAGAAGAAGGCATCAGATCTCCTGGAGTTGGAGTAAGGGCTAGTTGTCAACTGCCCAATGTAGGTGCTGGGAATTGATCTAGGGTCTTTTTCAAGAACAATACTTTTTTCTTAACCACTGAGTCACCTCTCCAGACTTCCACTGTACATTTAAAACATGCTTTATTGTTAAGTCGTATTCACAGAATCCTTCTTCTAATCCTAAAAATAACTATCTTTCATATTTTACAATGAGAAAACTGAAGTTCAAAGATTTAGAAGCAGCACGTCAAGTCCGCCCTCCTATTCTGACCTTGCACTATCTGTGCTTTGAGTCTAAGGTCCAGACATGGCAGGCTTACTGACACCTGTCCTGTTGCTCCCACACTTGTGTGCATTCTTCTGCCCCGTCCCCTGCTGTCTGGCTCTTGGCTTCTTCTTAACTTCTGTCAGTACACCTGCCTCTCAGTCTTTCTAATCTGGTACCTCAAATGTGTTTGTGGTCTGAGATGAAAAAGCCTTTGAATTAGGGTCCCTGAGGAGCTCAGGGGCTCTCCCTTTCAAATCAAGTCATGAGGGAAGGTGTCAGTCATCTGGAGTGTGCGGTCTGTCCCACTCACTCAGCTCCCGCTCTCTCTCTGTGCTTACTAGCTGCAAGCCTAGCTAACAAGTATGGGTTCTAACGATAACGCCCAAACCCAAGCACAAGCGCACACAGTTACAAACAAGCCATTGAGTGGTTTTGTGGTGAAAGCTAGAGAATTCCCAGAAAGAAATCCAGTTCCAATTTCATGATCTATGATCCTATACAACCACTGAAAGTTGTTTAAAGAAATCTGATGACTGCTCACATTTTATCCTCCTGGAGCTGGCATGGGTTTGAAAAGGTTCTTTCCGAACACTCCACAACAGATTCTGGAATTAAATTAGGCCCCATTCAGTGATAAAAGACAGGAAAGCCAGTGCTGAGGGAAAGAAACAGGACTTGAAAAGAGTGAAAAGAGCTTCCTGAGCGGAGGGGCAAAGTGAAGGTGTGTGGCTATCCGCTTGCCCTCACTGTCTCCATATCTCCTGGCCTGAACTCTTGAGGAGTACTTCTTTTGTTCCTTGAGGACCAAGACTGCTCAAGTCTGGGAAGATAAACTCCCAACTGTAAATGACACCAAACACTGATGCCAAGTCCCACAGGCCCCTTAACAGGGAAAGACAATGTCCCCAACAGCCTTAGTGGCTTATCAGCTACATCAGCTGTAAGGCTGGCATTATCCTGTTCATGCTTCCCAAACTTGATGAGGGTTCCCAAATACCCACTGGCTTCCTCGGCTTCTCCTGGGAGTCACCAGTTCCTTGGTACCCCTCAACCGAATACAGAAGCACTCTGCATTGTTACCATCTTTGGAGCCAGGCTCCTAACCAACACAACAGTCAGCATTCCTGGATCCTGCATCTCCATAGGGATATCTGGAGGAATATTAAAGCTCTAGCCTGAGAAGTTGGCAGAATGGTCTCACTGAAAGTCTATCCAGGGAAGACTGGGCCACCTAGGCTAAATCCCAGGGCAGTTTAGGGTGTATCAGCCACAATCGGATGTTGTGTGTATGTGTATATATGTTTTGTATGTGCATGTAGAGGTCAGAGGTTAACCTCAGGTGTCATCCTCAGATATCATGCATATTAGTTTTGTTTTATTTTATTTGTATTTTTTGAGATAGGTTCTCACTGGGAACTGAGGCTCACCTATTAGGCTACTCTGCCTGGCAAGAGAGCCCCAGGGACCCATTAGTCTCTGCCTCCCCAGCTCTGAGATTACAAACATACACAAAATCATATGTGGCTTTTTAATGTGGGTTCTACATATCACACTCAGGTGTTTGTCTTGTGTGGCAAAGCACTTAACCCATGAGGCCATCTCCCCAGCCACTGTTTCTGCCTGTCTCTTTCTGATGCATTCCCTATTGGGAACTCTTCTCTTTTCACCCAGAACTTCTCTGTTCATCTTCCTATTCCTAACAATGTAAGTGCGGTGTTGTGCTACACTGCACTTGGCTGTGGATATGCCCACTGCTTTGCACCTTGGGGAGGCAGACTGATGTCCAATACATCTTTCTAATGACAGTGGATTACAGCATTGCCAGGACATTGCTACACACATGATTTGCTCATGACTCTGTTAATTCTTCCACATTTATTTTCCTGACCTCTTAGCAGCCTGGCTATATAGACCCTCTCAAGGCTCTTGGGGATGCGGGAGAAACTGCCTAGAGAGATCACCTCAGAGATGCTCTGCTTCCTCCTAGGCCATCTTCCATCCATACCTTCTCTCTGGTGACCTGCCCCATCTCTCCATGCTTCCCAAGCTTTCTGTGTGAGCGTATCGTCACGAGTCCTGGAATGCTCTGATGCAGTATGGCTGGCTCTGTCTTATACTCTAGTAATAGGCCTATGGAGCATCCTATGGGCCACCTAAGGGGCCTCCCAGCACCTCTACCACGTGACCTGTTATTCCCTCATGTCCTTCAAGGCTATCCATTATCATCTAATTTCTTCATTTGTTGGTTTGTTAACTGCCTGTCTCTCCCACGTAAACTTTATGAGGTCAGAGACCTTATTTGTCAATTCTGATGTATCCCTGAAGTATAAGCCCAGTACTAAATAAATATTTAATGACAGAATAAATGAATCCTTAATAGAAAAAAAAAAAGATGAATGGCACAGTCTCCAAAATTAATGGGGATTATTCTCACTTTAAAGAAAATAGGAGCCAGGAGTAGCTGAGAGGCTGAGGCAGGAGAGCTGCAAGCCTGCAGACACAAGGTCTGGAGAGACAGGGTGTCTGAGAGCAGCCCAAGATGCAGGAGGAGACTGGTTTCAAAATGGAGGGAGTATATTTAAAAATAGTTTCATAATGTTTGTAAAAGTCAACAATCACTGCTTTCTGTGGTCGAAGAAAAGGTTTATCAACTTTTACTTTGACATAATTAAATTTAGAAACAAGACTATTTTACCTTCTGGCGTAAGAGCACACACTGCTATCAAAGTGCACCTCCTAAACCCACAGGCACAAAATAAAACCCAAAAGTGTCCTAGAAATAAAATCTCCTTTTACAGTTAAATGTTGCTATTAATGTAAAATAATAGCTCCCCAACACACTCCTTCTAGAGAGATACCATCCCATGACTATGTAGAGACAGAGCTGTAAAAGTACAGCCAGGAACTCATGAATGACCTGGTGCTCAGCAAACGAAGGACATCTGGGAATAGATGACCTCATTCACAAATAGAAACTGAATAGGATGGAATGACCAAAGCAAACACACCTTGGAAATCCTGACATGTAGATGCGATTATTTGAGGGTCCCTGCCTCTCCGCTTCTCAGCCAGATGGGTGCCCTCGAGTTCAAGCAACCACACAGCTGTGCTATTATCAGTCTAATTTACCAGGGAGTAAAGATTACCATAATTTTGCCCTAGATTTGGTTGTTCTGCTCAAAACAGGAGAGAGAATGGCAAACACACAGAAACACCATTTAACCAAGAGAAAAAAAAAAGTGCTGCATGAAGAACCAAGACAGAAGAGATTTTCCCAAATCTTCACTCACCTATCAGAACTAGAGATGTCACCAACCAGATCTCCAACCTTCACAGTGCCAGGAGAAATCAGATGTCTCTCCTTCTCAACTCCAACACTGGAACTCCAATATAAAACAACATGATTTGGACAACAGATCATCCATCTAGTGTTGTTTAAAAAACGGTGCAGTCGGCCTGCGGCACACACCTGTAAGTCACAGCTGAGACATTGTGCTCACTAATTCCAAGACAGTTTGGTCTAAATAGTGACTTCCTAACTCAAAAGAAGAAAGAAAAAAGGATCCAGGAGAGAGTTCATTTGGTAAAGTGCTTGCTCTGCAAGCATGAAGACCTGAGTTTAATCTCTAGAACCTACACTGAAAAGCTAGGGGAAGAGGTAGTTGCTATTGGGACAAATGGTAGGGTTGGTGGCAGCTTGATCAGGTTGACCAGAAGGCTTAAATCTTGCCCTGGAGGTTTTTTTTTTCTTTTTCCAGAAACCTGTTGGCAGGACTCTGAATTTCTGAGGCTGAGAGGATACTATGGCCTTGGCTTGCTAGCCGACATGGCCTGGCCTGACTCTGTGGAGCCTCTGAGCTTCTCCACAAGCCCCTGGTCCCAGGCAGTGGGGCTTGGGTTTTTGAGGCTGAGAGGCTGTTAATAGGGAGGGGGGATGGGATGGGAGTTTCTGAAGGGGAGACCTGGAAAGGGGAAAACCTATGAAATGTAATGTAAATAAATAAAAAAATATCCAATACAAAAAAAAAAAAAGCTAGGCAACGGCTTATAATACCAACACCAGGGAGGCAGAAGCAGGGGGATTCCTGGAGCTCATGAGCCAGTCTGTCTAGCTTAGTTGAGGAATTCAAGACCAGTGAAAGAACCTGTCTCAAAAAAATGTGTACAGTACTTAAGGAATGCCAACTGAGCATGATCTCCAGTTTCCACATGTGCACATATATACCACACAAAAAATAGAACCACCCAATAAGCAGTACCTGGGAGGTTGATAAGTGTGTTCAGTATTAGAGAATCATGTATCTAGACATTCTGAGGGAGACACAAGAAAGTTACATGACCCATTTTAATAAGAAACCCAGGCATGAAAACAGCAAGATGACAGAACAATTAATTGCCACACGTCCCTGACTGTACAGGCCATAGGGTCTGTTGGAAAACAAGAGAAGAATTAATTCTCTAACTGTCCTGAAGGGATTTGAAACATAAAAGGCAGTGAAAGCAATATCAAAAGTTTAGTAAGAACCAGGCACTGGGAAAATGGTTCAGTGGGTAAACTGCTTGCTGGACAAGCATGAGGATCCAAGTGTCATCTACTGCACAACTTAAAAGCCAAGTATAATGGTGCCATCCATCCAGCACTGGGGTTGGAGACAGGCAGAATCCTGGGTATTCACTGGCCAGCCAGTAAGGTCAAATCAGCAAGCTTCTATTTTCATGAGACCCTGTCTCAAAAAGAAAGATGGACAGCAATAGAAGAAGACAGCCAAAGTTGCCCCTTGGCCTTAATATACTCGTGTGCAAACATCTGCACATGATGCACACACACACACACACACACACACACACACACACACACACACACAAGAATTGTTAGAGTCTTAGTAAAATGCTCCTAGAGTCAAATAATATACCAACTAACTGATAATGAATCAAATGGTTAAAATGTGACAAAGCAAGCCATGGCAATCTTGACCCTTTTGGCCTTTAGCTACTTGTGCGGACACTTGGGAGCACCTCACAGTAGCTTCCTCTGGATTTCCATAATGTCCACCACTACAGACAACCTTTGTGTGCATTTATTTGTTCTCCACAAGCCAGTTTTATGAAATGATATCATATTTTGTTTTGGTTTTTTTGCCCACCTTATTAGATTTTTTTCTTGTTGTCGCTAACAGTTCTGTTTTCCAGATATAAGTTTTCAGATATGTGACTCACAAATAATTTGATAAGAGAAGTGGTGGCTCTTTCATTATCAGCACATGGCAACTGTTAAGAAATTAATGGATTTCAGTGTATGGGTTTCTGTTTTTCATTTATGAACTGTGGTGGACAAATCCTCACCAAGTAAACTTGGTAAGCTGGTTTCTTTCTAAAACACACTCCTTTCAGCTTCCACATTTAACTTAATCTAACACATTTTTAGCAAATTTTGGGGCAAAGGAATAGCTTAGGTTAAAGTTAATTATTCTTTTGTGTATGTGTGTGTGTGTGTGTGTGTGTGTGTGTGTGTGTGTGTGTGTATGCATGCACACATGAGGAGGTCATATGAGTGCACACATGTCTGGCATTGTTGAGGTTTGGTCTTTTGCTATGTAGTGTAATGCTAAATACTGGACCCCAAGGCCTGTTTTTTCCCAGAGAATCTGTGCAATGTGACCTTGCTCCTGAATTTAAAACTATTGGTTAAATAAAGATACTGAGAGCCACTATCTGGGTAGAAGAGACATAAGTGGGGTTTGGGGTTCTGGGGTGTGGGGTCTGAGGAGAACCATGAAGGGAGATGAAGCTGGAGAAAGGAAGAAGACAGAGGAGGAGGAAGCCTCCATGGGGTGGGTGAGTCCTAAACACATGGCCACGAAGGCGGACCATTTAAAGTTAAGAGCTGCCAGATGGAACAGGCAATTATAAAATGGGGTTATTGATGGGGAAATAGATTCTAATAGCATAGAGGGTAGATATCTGCCCAGCTCTAGTACTGATTAAGGCTTATTTTAAATATATAAGTTGTGAGTCTTTTTATCCAGGAACTGAATAATCAAAGTTAGGGTAGAAGCCTCTGATTGAGATTAAATATTTCCACAACAGAGCACCTGTGTGAGGTCAGAAGATACTTCAGGTATGGGTTCCCAGTGACTGCCACCTTTGGTTTGAGACAGGGTCTCCCACGGGGCCTGGAACTTTGCCAAGCAGGGCAGACAAGCTGGGTCATGAGCTTTCAGCAACATGCCTGGCTCCACATCACATTTTGCTCTCATTCTAATTATAGGCATGTGCCATGATGCCTGGTTTTATAGATAGGTTCTGGGTATTTGAACTCAAGTCCTCATGATTATGAGATAGGTACTTCACTAACTGAGCCACACCAGTGTGTGGCTCAGCCGAAAATTAATGATTATGTTTGTAGTTGTATTTTGTCAGTGGGCACACCAAATTACTCTTAGGCTTAACATATAAAATCAGTTGGCTGCATTTGTGTGGGGCTGTTTCTCTGTTCTGTTCCAATGATCTATGCTTTTGTCCTTGTCAAAGGACCCATGTCATAGTCACAGTCTTAAATCCACTGTAAGCATTTAGAGTAACAGGAGATACTGCATGCTTTACCCTTCCTTTTCAAATCATTCCACTTAGCCTAGCTCCTTGGTTCATGCACATACATTTTAGAATAATCAGTATCAAGAGTGGAAGGAGGGTAAGAAAGGGTAATGGAGGGGAAATATTGTTACAATCTACTACTGTATACAAGTATGAAATTGTCAAAGATAAAACTACTAATATATATATAAACTCATATTTATAAAAATACTGATAAAAAAGATGAACTCTCTCTCTCTCTCTCTCTCTCTCTCTCTCTCTCTCTCTCTCCCCCCACCCCAAGGTCGCCTCGCCTCTGGCTCCTGGAGCACTCCTAGAGCACTCCACTGGCTCTCATCAGTATTGTGTAGCGACACAGTGTCCATGCTTTGTTACAGGTGTGCCCCATTATTTTTGTTTTCAGAAGACTGTAAATAGAATTGTATCTTTTATTCTGACTTCCACACCTTTATTTTTCCTTCATATAGCTGTGTTTTTCATATTATTGATTCATGTGTGTAGTAGGCTTGCTTCTTTTATAATCTTCTTATTTTTAAATAAGTTCCTTATGACTTTCTAGACAGAGTCGTGCCCATGGAAATAGGAAGCTATTTTCCTCCTTTTGGAAAATAAATAATCACATTTATTTAATTATTGTGTGCAAGAGAGGAGGCATGTGTGTGTTTTGATGCAAGTATAGAAGTCAGAGGACCACTTTTGGGAGTTATGTCTCTCCTTTCCCCCGGTGAGGGCCAGGGGCCTGGTCTCCAGGTTTGGTGGTGGCAATAATTGCCTTTACCTTCTGAACCATCTCTCTAGCTTCCCTTTTAGAACTCTGTGCCATTATTTCCTTCTGTTGAATCATGAAGCTGGCTAGAACTTAAGAGTGAAGAAAGCAAACACACTTTCTCTGTGATAACTCCAGCCTGTGTCAAGTTGACACACTAAACCAGCCAGTACAGGGAGTGAAGAGAAAATAAATGAATGAGTTGTAAACATGCCACCGAGTTGAAGGATCAAAACAAGTCCCTCTTGCCCTCCTGGCTCACTGCAGAGAGAGACTTAAGAGGTGGAGATGGCTGGAGACCTGCACAGGCAATGGGGAAAGAGGGTGTGATGATGTAACATCTTACAGCCTGAGGCTGGCTCAAGGCCTCCCATCTACTTGTAGAAGCAGACTAGAGAAGGGATTCCTCGCTCTGGTGTACAGATCCTCAACCCACTCGCTGGACATAGACAAGATTGCCAAGCAAAGGCTAAGAGAGGCTTTCAAACAGCCTCTGCCTCCTGAAGATGCCTGCAAGTCATGGCAGAGACAGGGATGGACAAGAAATACCAGCCCAAACCTATGGGTTCCATGTGTGCTTGCAGACTCATGTAGCCCAGGCTAGCCTTGAACTCTATGCATAGCTAAGGATAACTTGGAACTCCTGACACTCCTGCCTCCATCTCCCAAGTGCTGGAATTCTAGCCATATCCCTGTAGACTTTATTTCTGTCACGCTGGGGATGGGACCCACAGCTTCCTGGGCAGTAGGCAAGTGTGTTCTCTGCCAACTGGAGCTACAGCTGCCAGTCCCTAATTGATTTTTCTCATGGTAAACAAAGAAGCAGTTTTAAAGATACTGCATACAGAATTATCACTGTTGGTTCCCAAAGGCAGAGGGAGAGACCTATTGAGGAATAATTAATGTCTATTTTGTTCAGTCCATCCACTCGTACTGAATGAGCAGGTCAAGACCAAGAAAAAAGAAGAATCTATAAATAGAGGATTTCTTTCCATTCTATGTCTTATACTTCAGAGCCTGGGAAGTGAGTTCATGCCAATCAAGATCTTCAAAGTGGTTCTGAAGTACAAGCTCCAGTTAGCACTACAATTCTACTTACAGGATTCATCTGTCACACATCCATGTTCCTTCTCTTTTCTTTCAGGAATTACCATGGTAAATAAATACCATGGTCTCTGAGATGCTAGTGCTGAGTACTCTGTGGGACCAGTAACAAGGAATATTCTTCCTTTATCCAGAATCACTTTCACATAATTCCACTGTGGTCTCTAAATTTAATACAGTATTTAGTATAATAATTAGAGAATCAATAAACTCAAAAATAATTTAATACAAGATACTATTTCTCTCACCCTTTGATTAATTTTCATAACATTGTTTCAGATGTTAGCACCAACACAGAATTAGAGAGCTGGATAATAATTACAGAAGCTATAATTAGTGTCACTTGTAGAATCACCTTAATATAAATGATGACACAAGGAAGAGAAAGACAGTCTTGAAGATGACCTTCAGAACAGGACT
This sequence comes from Tokudaia tokunoshimensis, assembly GCA_036184795.1. Classification (NCBI taxonomy): domain Eukaryota; kingdom Metazoa; phylum Chordata; class Mammalia; order Rodentia; family Muridae; genus Tokudaia; species Tokudaia tokunoshimensis. The sequence continues at coordinate 31,702,103 of BTHU01000006.1, read as the reverse complement.
GCTATATGCAGGATGGAACAGTGGGGATTCTGCAGGAGTCCAGGATTCTCATGAACATGAGCACCAGTCAGGGACTCTGTGGTGGTTTGAATAAGTATGACCCCCATAGACTCATGTGTTTGAATGCATGGCCGATAGGGAGTGGCACTATTAGGTGGTGTGGCCTTGTTGGAACAAATGTGGCCTTGTAGGTCTTCTATGCTCAAGCTCTGCCCACTGTGTCTCCCAGTCTCCTTCTGCTGCCTGCAAATCAAGATGTAGAACTCTCAGATCCTTGTCCAGCACCATGTCTGCCTAGACACTGCCATGCTTCCCACTGTGATGATAATGGATTAAAACTCTGAACTGTAAGCCAGCCCCAATTAAATGTTTGCCTTTATAAGAGTTGCCATGGTCATGATGTCTCTTCACAGTATTAAAAAAAAAACCCTAAGACAGACTCATTAGGTTACCAAAGCAAGCACCCCTCCCATAAACTTTCCTGCACACCTACAAGGATCCAGGGCACAGCACCAAACATATTCATGAAGAAATGACATAGGAGACATGGAAATGTGAGGGTTCCAGAGGGAGGAATATGGTGGTCAGGGTCACACAGAGGAGCACATTTTGAACTTGGACCATGATGATGGCTATGGGCTGATTAATTATGTCAAGAGAAGAAAGAGAAAAGTGAAGATGTCAACTGGTAGACCATCTTCCAGAGCAGTGAAAGATGATAGTAAGAACAACCCTCCCCCCAGGGAGACTGCTTATGAAGAAAAGAAAATGAAGCCAAGTATGAAGTCACCGACGTGAGGGAGACAGCAGAACCAGAGGAAGAGGCTGAGAGAAACTGCCCATGGGAAAATGGGAATAGCATGATGTTGAAAAGGGTGAGGAGAGGGGTTAGGGCTGGAGCTCAGCTGGCACAGTACTTGCCTGGCACACATGAAGCCCAGTTCAGTCCCCAGCATGGCACAAATCAGGTGTGGTTGGTGCATGCATGAAATCTCAGCAATCAGTAGGTGAAGGCAGGAGGTCAAGGTTCAAAGTTGAAGATCATCTCTGCCACACCAGCCTGGGATACATGACACACCCTGTCTCAATAAAAACAAACATAGAGAAGGAGGAAGAGGAGGAATGAAAGACAGAGAAGACAAGAGACATTTCCCAAAGCTGTGAAAGATAAGAGGATGTAATGTTTTATGCCATGGTGTCAACAGGAAATATCCATGGCTGTGACAACTGACCTGTCACTCTAGAACTAAGAAAACTTGAGAGGCGCTCTCTAGATGTTAGTGTTGCTCCACTGGGTTCTAGCTCAGGCTTGCCCTCTCTGCACGCTTTCACAGATCTCTACCACCCAGAATAATAACGACATTTCAAGGGAAATATATACGCAATAGGAACGTCTGTCTAACCGAATGTACTTAGCTGAAATATCCCATATGCGGACGGTGGTACATTTCTGCATACTCTGTCAATCTGATTTCATAAGGCGATTCAAATCAAAGTTCGGCACCTGTAATACTGCTATTCCTATATCCATTAGTACTACAAAATTTTTGATAAATGAAAACATATATGACCCAATCTCAATTTTAAGAGGTCTAACAAGCAGTGTGGTGTGTGCTTCTGAATATAGACATAAAATGGGATTATGGGTGATTTTCCTCTGCTTGTTCACATTCTTTTATATTTATCTAATATATTACAATGAATATGTATTATGTAAAACATAGGAAAGTAGTTACCAAGTCCTATTATTACAAAGATAGGATGAGAGGCACAGAGATGGCTCAGTTGGTAAAGTGCTTATCTCTCATAGTATCCCTTTGCACCTAGTCCCAGCGACACAAGCACAGTCTTTTGAGCAGCATGTGTGCCAGCGACAGCCAGAGAGGGACTAACTGGACGCCCTGCTCCAATGCATAACTTCATGTATCAGAACCGAGCTGTTGTTCCTATCTGCAAGACAGGACACCTGCTGGCCAGATTCACTGAGAATTGTGGCTGAAAAAGCACGCTGAACAGCCCAGGGCCATCTAGACTCCTAAGCTAAGATAAACGCTACCTAGACAACATCTCTTAGACCTACATGGTTCAAAGTACAAACTGATACGGGGTGGGCAGGGCTTACCTGACATTCTACATAATATAAACACATGGCAAGAATGGTGGTGTTAGCTCTCCATTGTCCTGGGGCTTAGCCTTTTACCATTTGCTTTCTTCCCTGCCATAGTTTTAGGGCCAGATAGGTATACACATGAGGAGAGAGAGAGAGAGAGAGAGAGAGAGAGAGAGAGAGAGAGAGAGAGAGAGAGAGAGAGAGAGAGAGATATGAAAAAAGCCCATAGGAAAGGTTCCAACCAACCAAATACCACAAAGGTCTCAAGAAAGAGGTACTCACATGCAAGGGGGACAATTAAGTTGAGGACTCAATTGGCTGAACACAAGAAGGCTATAAAATACAGGATGCTCCACAGCCCCAAAGAAGCTAAAACAAGAAGGAAGGCCCAAGCAAGTATGCTTGAATCTCACTCAGAAGGGGGAATAAGATAGTCACAGGAGGCAGGTGGAAGGAGAGAACTAGGTGGGAGAAGGGATAGAGAGGAGAATGGGTGTGGGGTTCAGAATGAGGTGTGTGGAAGGACAGGAGAGATGGCCATGAGAATGAATGGAAATCTGCAACTGACTGGGATGGGGAGGTGGGGGGGGCATATAGAGGATGTGACAGAGACCTGGGATAGGGGAAGCACCTAAGAATCAATGGAGATGTGTAGTAGTTGGCCTGATGCTGCTTATATTCTAATGCTAATGTGAGCCCCAAAGTGAACATGCCCCCAGTTAATGGTGATTGGTAAATAAAGATGCCAACAGCCAATAGATGGGCAGAAGAAACATAGGTGGGGTTGAGATTTCTCAGGCTTGGGGTTGGAGGTCAGGGGAGAAGAAAAAGAACATGCAGGAGGATGAGAAATGGCCATGGGTTAAGAGAGAGGAGAGCGTGGTCCTGAGGGCAGCCAAATTAAAGCTAAGAGCAGTCCAGATAATAATAGTAAGTAATAACTCGGGGTTATCAATAAGAAAGTAGATTCTAAAAGCATGAAGGCTTATTGTAAAAATAAAGAATGAGAGTGTGTCTTTTATCCAGAAACTCAATAACCAAAGATGAGGGTCAGGATTTAAATATTTACTACTAGAGAGGTGAGCTGGGGATATGAAACCTGAAGAGGCCACCTCCTCTAGCCAGGCAAGAACCCCAATGGAGCAATAGGGACAGCAACCCAACACAAAACTTTTGACTCAAAATTTATCCAAGAAGTGCAGGGACAGGGGTTAGAACAGAGACTGAGGAGATGGTCAACCAATAACCAGACCAACCTGAGACCCATCCCATGGGCAAGCACCAATCGCTGACTCTATTAATGACACTCTGTTATGCTTGCAGACAGGAGTCCAGCATGGCTGTCCTCTGAGAGGTTCCACCCAGCTGCTGACTGAGAGGGATGCAGAGACCCACAGGCATACAGTGGATGAAGCTTGGGAACTCTTTTGGTAGAACTGGGGAAAGGATTGTGGACCTCAAAGGAGATAGAAACTCTACAGAAAGACCAACAGAGTCAACAACTAACCTGGACCCTTGGGGCTCTCAGAGACTGAACCACCAACCAAAGAGCATACATGGGCTGGACTTAGTCCCACCCCAGATATGTAGATGTACAGCTTGATCTCCATGTGGGCCCAAAAACCTGGAATGGGGGCTATCCCAAAAGCTGTTGCATGTCTGTGGGATAAGTTCTTCTAGCCGAGCTGCCTTGTCTGGCCTTAGTGGGAGATGCCAGGGTAGAAGGATATCCAGAGGGCCCCATCTTCTAAGAGGATGGGGGGGGAAGGGAGGAAGGATTGTTGGATGGGGTGACTGGGAGGAGGGGTAATGAGTGAGATTTAAAGTGAATAAATAACAATAAAATGAAAAAAAACCAACAAAAATGTAAATGGCATAAGGATAAAGTTAAAACTCTAGAAATACTTCTTATGCACTACTAAAGCCTACCACACATTAAAAAAAAGTGCAGAGATAATTGACAGAGTGTGCCTCTTCATTACAACTGTCAAATTGCAACAGCAACAGTCTAGAATCAGCAGGGCAGAGACTCTTAATAAGGATTGTCTAGAGAAAAATCCATTGTGAACATGAACAGGGGTGGGATCTGGGTGGTCTTCTAGATTGATCAATGCTCTGGCCTACTGTGGTCAACAGGCTGAACCCTAAACACAGGGCATGGATAACCTGGTAGGTCAGAGAAAATGAACTAGTCACAGGACCCAGGGATTGACAGCCCAGGGGGAGTCTATGACACTGGGGGTGGTAGACATTGGGTGGGCACAAACTATAAGTAGTGACATAAATAAGAAGATGCAAGACTCAAATTAGTCAAGGAGAGAGACCAAGGGAACAGTCACAGAAACAAAAACAAAGGGTTGGACAGACAATTCAGTTGGTAGAGCATTTGGTGTGCTAGGGAGAGGACCCGGTTTGAACCCACATAAGGCTGTGTGTCTATAATCCCAGCACTCCTGTGGGAAGAAAGAATCCCATTAGCCTGTAGGCTAGCTAGCCTGCTGTACAAAGGAACAAAGACACACACACACACACACACACACACACACACCCCACATAGAAAAGATAAACTATGCTCAAGTTCAAAGGTTATAAAATTCCAAATACTACTAATAAGATTGATATTTAGTAGTAATGGCACAAAATCCTTCAACAGGTACCACTGTAGCCATGAGGGCTGTTTCAGAAGCAGACAATGTTTCTAGACAGAAACAGTTGGTGTTACACAGGTGCAAGCTTAACACAAGTTAAGTCATCTTTAAGTCATTCAGTTTTGTTTTGTATTGTTTTGTTTGTTTGTTTTGGTTTTTCGAGACAGGGTTTCTCTGTGTAGCCCTGGCTGTCCTGGAACTCACTTTGTAGACCAGGCTGGCCTCAAACTCAGAAATCCTCCTGCCTCTGCCTCCCAAGTGCTGGGATTAAAGGCGTTTGCCACCACCGCCCGGCCTTTAAGTCATTCAAGGAGAAAGCTGACCAGTGGTTTAAATTATCCGATGTAATTTCTGAAATTGATGCAAAGAATTATAAGAAAAGGCAAAGGAACTAAACAAATTAAGAAAGTAGATGGATTTACAGCAATAGATTTTAAGGTGATAAATATTTGCAGTGCTACTGGCTTTTCATACAAAATAAAGGGAATGGGGGTCAAGGCAGGTTTGTAAACAGAGATGATGGACACAGAGTTCCTTGTTCTCACTCACACACTGTCCTCAGGTAAGGCAGCAATGAAAGAGAATGTGTACTGTTCACCGAAAAACAAACTGTTAGGGACCTTAGGAAATAATATACAGCCCCATTAATATTACATAAATAATGTGTTCAATCATATTAATGCAATATGCAATATGACACCTGCAATTTCCTGTGTTATTCTTAACCAAAATATATTCAAGACTCTCATAATAGAAAATTGCCAAATCATAGTCACACACAAAATACAGCTGGATGGCATATAAATGGAAATATTAGAGTGCCTAGATGTCTCTTTTGTCTATCCAATAGGTATATACTAGAAATCTAGAAAGATCTAATGACACCAGAACATCTAGTAGATCTTTAAATCCCATGGAAGTTCATGTGTAAATTGATAGGACTCTAGCACCCTGAAGAATGCTTTCTACAGCATGTTATCAATAGATCAAGAGTATATTTTATAATGTGTCACCCATGACATGATACATGATGATTTTAAAAGTTATCCACACTCCTTGACCTAGCAACCACAACTCCAGATTATATGATAGACTAATAATCCATATTTCCACCAATACAGGCATAAAATAAAGCAAAAACTAGAAGATGCTCCTAAAATGTAGCCAAGGAAACAGATGAGTATATGCTGAATTCTTAAATTATCCAGCAAATAAAATATATAATTGGCCGTCTACTTGCTCATTTATTTTTATTTTTCTGGATAAGGACTGTCTTGCAACTGGGCTGGCCTTGACTTTGCTGTGTACTTGAGAAAGACAAGGAACTCCTAATCCTCTTGTCTCTACCTCTGAAATGCTCAGGTTACAGATACATATGCACCACCACACACAGCCTGAAATACATGTTCAAGAATGTTAACAGTGTGAACAGTTTTAACTATTTCATAATCATTTTGTGGCTGGTGAGACGGCTTGAAGACTTGAGTTTGGGTCCTGTGGTGGCTCGTGTCTGTAATGCCCCTGCATGGGGAGGTGGAGAATGCTGTGGATGTCTAGCTAGCCACTAGCTGAATACATCAGGTCTGTGGTCAGTGAGAGGCCCTGTCTCACAAAATAAGGGGAAAAGCAATAGAGGATGACACCCAATGTTGACCTCTGGCCTCCACAAGCTTACATACATATACTGCATGGGCTCATGCACACATACATACACCACATAGACTCATACATATACTGCATGGGCTCATGCACACATACATACACCACATAGGCTCATACATATACTGCATGGGCTCATGCACATATATATATACCACATAGACTCATGCACACATACATACACCACATGGGCTCATGCACACATACATATACCACAAGCCTGCAAATACATACATATAGTATAATCAATGCCACAAGTATACACCATATACTTGTATACCACACGTGTGTATCCAAGAAGGTTGTTAAGAACACTTATGGGCTATGGAACATCTTAAGTTATTTTCCTTGACTTATTCTTATTATATATGAATATATATATCATATATATATCATATATATTATCATATATATCTAATGATAGAGTTTTAGAATCAGGAAGAATTTCTTAGGAAGAATATGGAATTCCAACATTGCCTTGAGTGTCTGAACAGGACTGAGGATATTATAAAATTATTTATGTAATTATTCATTTAATGTCTGTTCTCAATTCAATTATGAGTTAAATGAGAGTAGGAACGATGTCCCCCTGCTCTCAGCTATCTCCTGAATGCCCGGCACAGTAAATAAGCTTAATAAATATGGATGAATCAATGAATAAATGCAGAGAGAGAGAGAGAGAAGGAGGGAGCACAGGAAGGGAGGGAGGTAAGGTGTGATCAATACATAAGGGCAAAGAGCCCCAAGATTTCAACTACTGTTCTCTTCTTCTGCTGTTTCTCCTCCTTTTCTACTCTTCCTCTTCGTGCTCCCCCCCTCTTCTTTCTCACTCCTCTTAAATATTTAGTCTTAAGAGAAAAGGAATTTTATTTTTTAATCTTATAAAAAATTTGGCATATATACACATAAATACACATTACATATATACACATATGCAATATGCATACATGCATATATATACCAAAAGTTTATACTATATAGTAAATATATATAATACATAATATATAATTTAAAATACACACACACATACTGGTGACCCCCATGGATCACTTGTCTGCCTGCATACTGCGGGCGTTACAGGAGGCTTCCATATCCACTTGCACACTTGCATGGCAACTGCTTCATTCACTGAGCTGTCTTCTCCTGGCTAGCAACTTAAATCCTCCCCCCCACCCCCACACTGTCCTTGCTTGTAATAGTTTTAGTTCCTGCTATAAAAGAGGGAACATGGAGAAAGAGATAGAGAATGGAGGGAAAACCAGACAAAGTCATGGCCAACTCATCAGAGTAGGGAGCCCCCAAACCAGGAGCTTAAGGATACACAGTCGGCCACAACCTGTTCCAATTCCTTGTCAGGAAGCAGAGCCCATTGGCTGAACAGTGTACCATGGTCAGTGCCATCAGGAATTGCCCTAAATGAAAGTACCTGGGTCTGATTTGATGAAAATGAGGACCTCCCTCTCCATGATAGCCTTGCATAGTCCCACCTTGTGGTATTGTTACATTGCTTTGTGAAAAGTCTACATCTTAGGAGAAAAATAGAGTCATTTTTGGCCCCACACATCTGAAATTCAGACATCTCTAACTGCTTTTCATATACATTTGAATGCATTCATGTTGAAAAATGATTTGAAAGTGTGGTACATTGGTGTAATTGTCTGAAAGGAATAGGCAAGCTTGCTGCTGATTGATAAGCTGAGAAAGGTGGCTTTCTTTTCCCATCTTACGCTGAAGAAACTTTTCTCCAAATACTGTTTCTTAAAGAACAACACTTGAAGAGAACAGTCACATGACACTTTCTGATAGGCTATAGAGCTGAAGGGAGACATCACTCAGTGAAGTCCTATATGCCAGATAGAAATGGACAGTTTAACTCTTTTTCCCCCTCTTTGGGAAAGGGTCTCATGAATCTTAGGTGGGCCCCAGACTCCCCAGGTAGCAGAAGACAAGCTTGAACTTCTTTCTGATCTCCTACCTCTACCCGTTAAGTTTTAGTGTTAGGAGTGTGCTTCACCATTAATGCACCTCCAGCTCCCAGACTATTTTACTTTCAAAGAGTTTTGACATGAAATATTATGCAATATGTTATAAAGATGCAAAGAATTACTTTTGGGGTGGTTAAAAGTATGCAGATGTGTGTGCAAAGTATCTGCATATCCTAGAGGTACCTGGTTCCTCTTGAGTTTGAGTTAGAGGTACTTGTTAGGTGCCCAATAAATCCCCTGCAAGAGTAGTAAGTACACACTCTTAGCTGCTGAGCTATCTCTCCATCCCAGAAAGCATTTCTTTTAATTTTTTGACAAGTCCCATGGCTCTTAACAATAGTTTATTTTGATCTTATAATAGAGAATATAGCTAACTTGAAAAAAAATCACAACATGCTACAAGCCCCCTGCCTGGGAGAAGTAAGGCACATGACTGTTTCACAGAACTGTCCATGGAGAACCACAACTGAAGGGACTGGGTGTCCATTCAAGTTACTTGTGGTTAAAACAATGTGTCCGTACAAGAGAAGAAGCCCAGTCGCACTTTCTGAATGAGACAGGCTGTGGCACATTTGCCTGGTGATTCATCTACGAAGTTCTATCCTGATCTTATAATTCAATATTGGTAGAGCTGCTCGATGCATGATTTATTGGGTTTCTCTTTATCCTAAATGCCAGCAAAAAGGATATGCTATCCAGGGGTCTTACTTTTTCATTTACTACATGAAAAATCTGAAAGAGAAGTAATATGATTATAAAAAGATAAACCCCTGTCACTGTCATTGAACATTAACAATAAACCTCAAGTGAATTATATTCTTGGGGAAAATAGAATTTTCTCATGACCCTGGAAGGGAAAAATGTATATATTTATAATAAAAAAGATCGATATTATGTGATACTCAAGACATAAATATAATGTTATTTAGTTCTAGATTCATGGTGCCCTGTGAAAATTCAGCCAGCTAGCACTAGGAATAACATCAGAGCCATTACCAGAAACAAGAAGCTTTGCATCCATAGCCAGGCTGTCTCTCCCAGCTGCCATTCAATATTTTTTCAGACATTTTGATTTGCTCTCACTTGTAAACTATAAGCCTTGCCTAAGAGCAAAAAATACATTGGGTGCTTCTCCAAGACAACATTCTAAGAAACTGATGAATATATTTGTAAAAAATATATATAAATTTAGCAAACATGTTTTGTAGCTTAACAACTCAGACACAAAACATTCATTTCCTCACTGAAGATCAAAACAACAATTGGAAATATTTTTGTTTGCAGTTGGAACACATGTTCTAGCTGTCAAAACATGTCCAAATAAAGCATTATTTCTACAAAAGGTACTTAGTTTGGAAAATATATGCCTGTGTAGACACAGATTTGGAGAAATTAAGAATTTTATATGAGTTCATCAGGAGGGAGAGATAATCACTTCCAATTACTTGCTTAGTCTACAGAAGAAATGAAGCAAAAAGCTCCGTTTATCATCCAAATCAAACCCCATTATTATGAAGTGAGAAAAGGGAAATCTGAGGCCTAAAGAAGTTAAGCAATTTGCTCAAAATTTCATAAATAGTGACGGGCTCTAATGCCTAGGCTCTATTCAGTCACAGACAATGATAACAAATATATTTTAAAGCTAATTAAAAGAATAGTCTCATACAACAACAATGAACTAGAAGTGGGAGTTTAGGATTGGGGCAACAGTGTGTGTATCTGAAGAGTCCTTCCCCTGCTGATTTCCGGTGAACCCCACTCAGGCTGCCCCCATGTTTGCCACTGTGTTAGTCACGATAGCTACTCCTCTATAAGCAACACATCTAGAGACAACTAGTCACAAAGAGCTGTCAAAGGAAGAAGGGAAACAGCAGCTCTGACATGATTTTCTACAGCTAACTGGGAGAAGCAGGCAGATGATCCACCCTAACTGCAAGAGAAGCTGGGACACTAAAGGAATGGCTCTGGGGAGGTACTCTAGGTTGTGAAGTTGACTATATCTGGAAGGTACTACAATCCAGAAAGGGAAGGCACACCTGGATCTTAAGGCAGGAAGACAACATGCCTTTGATCTACATCTTGAGGCTGGAGGACACAAGATTTTGATCCAGACCTTGAAGTGGGATGACATACCTTTAATCCAGATCTCGAGGCACACCTTTAATCTGGCCTTACCTTCTGCGGGAGGTCTATATAAGGACAATGGGAGAAGGAAGGCCTTCCTTTTCTCTGCCTGTTTGTACTTACTTGCCAGCACATCAGTTGGAACCTACCTCTTCAGGATCCGTTTATACAGAAGACCAGCTGAAACACCCAGCCTCATGGGACTGTGCAACTACTAGATTTTTGGGCTTTCCATTCACAGACGGCCATTGTTGAGTTAGCTGGACTGCAGACCATAAGTCATTCTAATAATTCTCTTTCCGTATATAGACTCATTCCAGAAGTTCTCTGACTCTAGAGACCCCTGACTAATTCAGGCTCATACTTTCTTTAGGGGAGGGTTTGACAAAACATTTTGTACAATAAATAGTGAGAGTCTGTGGCTCACATGGTCCCTGCTGTATCTACTCACTTCTGCCTCCAGAACTGGAAACAAAAGGCACTGCCAATATGTAAATGAGTGAGTGGCTATGTTCCAGTAGCATTTTCTTTGTAGTAAGGCAAGATGGGTAGAAAGTAGGAACAGGTCAATTTACTATCTAGCAACTGTTTGTTGATCTCAGAGTAACCATGGCTCAGCATGTGGGCTGCAGGAGCAGGCAGTACTGTTTGGAATGAAATGACAGCCTTGTAGGACGGCAAAGGGGATGGTCTGTGTCTCAGTCATCAGTAGCATGCACTTCAGAAGTGAGGCAGACTCACTCCGTATTCATACCGAATGACACCTCCGTCCACAAATGCAGCCACTATGTCACCATTTTTGAAGAAGCTCCAATTAGAATCTAAGGAAAAGTAAACTAGAAGACTCAGTTCAAAAGCACCATGGCCTGAAAAGAAAAAGGCATTCCCGAGATCCCACGCCCGTCAGCCGTGGAGATGAACTTTGTCTTGGCTGTTTTGCTCCGCTACTGCTATGCCTGCTTCTCCAAAAGCAGTGACGCCAGCCTCTGTAGAGCACCTCTAAGGGTCTGATTCCTCATCTCATTTATTCTTCCCAAACACAGCTACGACTCCTCAGATACCATACGACATTGAAGAACTTAAGCCCTAAGGAGTGACTCATTTGCTAACACTCAGACAAACATGAAAGGTAGTATCAAGACATGACCCCATGACTGATGCCCCAGCCTGAAGGACCATATAGAGTCCTTTAACCTCAACACTCTTTGGGGCTTAGGAAAGATCTAGTAGTATTCCTTTGGAACACTTAGAAGGTACCCCCATGTCTTTGAAACAGTATTAACACATTTAATTTTGTACACACAGGACCCAAATAGGAGTCAAGCGTAGGGCAATAGCTGAGCCTTCCCTGCCTGAGAATCTAGCATATTGTAGCTGTTAGGATACTGGCTCCCTCAGCACAGTCAAAAATAGATTCCAGAGGTGTTTCCTTTTTGAAATGCTGTAACTTTTGAGAGTAAAACCTTTTCTAAGAATGTCTGGAGGCCACCTATTTCTCCTCCCCCTCCCTTCCTCTAGCATCTTAACTGCAGGTACACAGGCAGGTACAAGAAATAACAGACTGTCTCTGGTTCCTATAGCTCACTCCCTACAAGGGTAACAGCTTGCAGAATCACCCAGAGACAATGAAGCCAGGGCAGTGCTGCTGATACAGTCAAAATGGAGAGCATCCCAAGGCCATAGCATTTTTTTCTGTGACCCACACTTCTTGCCCCTTCTAACCTCACTGTTACCTGTTCACCACTACACTGACTTTATCATTTCATAAAAACAAACCACATAAGAATAGAACTGTGCAGTGCATGGCCTTTGGAACTGAATTATTTTGCCACCAAGGCTCCTTAGAGACTCAACCCAGTTGTGTACACCTATCATTTTGATCACAGAGCAGTATCCCACATTACAGAGGCAGTTGATCTTCTACTAGCTAGCTGATGGACATTTTTATGTTTTCAGCTTGTGGTTATTAGGAATTCAATTGCCATAAACTTATGGGTACAGATGTTTGTGTGAGCATAATTTCTCACCTCTCTGTGTTCTTTTAGGCTACCTAAACACTGTTTTGAAACTATGGATGGATACCACCAAGATCTCTGCTTTTGTCGTTATTTTGTTTTTGAAATAGGATCTTCCGTATTCCCTGGCTAGTCAAGAGTTCACTGTACACATGATGATGACCTTGAACCTCTGCTGGAGGCCCGGGGTTGCAGGTGTGTACCATCATGCCTGATTTTATGGAGTGCTAGAGATCAAACACAGACATGCATGTGTTAAGTGAGAATAGCCCTCGTAGCCTCATGTGTTGGAATATGGTCCCTTGTTGGTAGAATCATTTGGGGATGATTAAGAGATGTGGTCTTTGTTGAGGGAGGGTTGTCACTGGGGTGGGCTTTGAGGTTTCAAAGGGCCATGCCATTCTAGTTACCTCTTTCTCCACCTCAAGGCTGTGTCTCAAGATGTAAGCTCTCAAGTACAGCTCCAGTACCATGCCTGCTCCCACCATGACGGTCATGGACTCTGACCCTCTGAAACTGTAAGCCTCAAACAAACACTTTTCTCTACAGTTGCCTTAGTCACGGTGTCTTATCACAGCAATAGAAAGTAATTAGGATATCAGATGATTAAGACTTCATTCCGTTGTTTCTTGGCTCTCATAGGCTAGAGCCAGGAACCAGACAAAGTGGGTTAATCAATATGTTCTAGAATCCAGTGTAAGTTTTCAAACATCCAGTCTATAGAAACTGAAGGAAAATAGCTACCCAAGCTGTACCAATCACAGCTAAATGCCCCCTTCTCTCACTGTCACCCTGTTCAGGGCTGAAGGCAGTCTGGCCTCGTCCAAAAGGGTGAGGAACAGAGTTCTTTCGTGTGTGGCTGAGGAGTTATAGGGTATTTGCATATTTTGATTTATGGAGATTTATAAAAGTGTTCCCATTAGGGCTGTACTATTATATATTATATATATATATAATATATATATATATAGTATATATAATATAATTTATGGAGATTTATTTTTGTTTTGTTTGTTTTTGTTTTTCGAGACAGGGTTTCTCTGTGTAGCCTTGGCTGTCCTGGAACTCACTTTGTAGACCAGGCTGGCCTCGAACTCAGAAATCGTCCTGCCTCTGCCTCCCAAGTGCTGGGATTAAAGGCGTGCGCCACCACCGCCCGGCATTTATGGAGATTTTTAAGAGTGTTCCCCACAAGGCTGAGTTATACATTTCCACAAGTAATGTATGTATGCACATGTTCCTTTAGCCTCATGAGATTTTACAAAATTTTACTAAAATGTAATAACTAAACCTATGAAAGAGTATAATTCCTTTCCCAGTGTTATCTAACTTTGATACCAAAGGAATACAATCCTCATAAATAAATTGGGAAGCATTTCCTCCTCTATTTTTTTGAAGGAGACGATGTTGTAAGAAATAAAATCTAATGGTTCATTTTCAAAATGAAAGTGTCTTGACTCCAACTACAGAACAAACAAAAAAAAAATAGAAGCATCCTAAGATAGCTATCCACCCCACAACTCTAAATGTCCAGCTACCCCAACCCAAACTACAGGCTTTGAGTGGAAACTTACTAACAACCAAGCTAGCTTAAGGCCCTACAGATGTTATAAGTTCAAAGGCCTGATAAGCTTTAAAAAAGAAAAGATGTAAGATACAGAGATAGACCCATGCCCAACACCCAGATGACATGATGTAAGATATAGAGATAGACCCATGCCCAGCACCTAGATGACATGATGTAAGATACAGAGATAGACCCATGCCCAGCACCCAGATGACATGATGTAAGATACAGAGATAGACCCATGCCCAGCACCTAGATGACATGATGTAAGATACAGAGATAGACCCATGCCCAGCACCCAGATGACATGATGTAAGATATAGAGATAGACCCATGCCCAGCACCCAGATGACATGATGTAAGATACAGAGATAGACCCATGCCCAGCACCCAGATGACATGATATAAGATACAGAGATAGACCCATGCCCAGCACCTAGATGACATGATGTAAGATATAGAGATAGACCCATGCCCAGCACCCAGATGACATGATGTAAGATATAGAGATAGACCCATGCCCAGCACCCAGATGACATGATGTAAGATATAGAGATAGACCCATGCCCAGCACCCAGATGACATGATGTAAGATATTGAGATAGACCCATGCCCAGCACCCAGATGACATGATGTAAGATATAGAGATAGACCCATGCCCAGCACCCAGATGACATGATGTAAGATACAGAGATAGACCCATGCCCAGCACCCAGATGACATGATGTAAGATACAGAGATAGACCCATGCCCAGCACCCAGATGACATGATGTAAGATACAGAGATAGACCCATGCCCAGCACCCAGATGACATGATATAAGATACAGAGATAGACCCATGCCCAGCACCTAGATGACATGAAGGACTGTACCCTCCTGATTACTCGTAAAAAGGCAGGAAGGGCAGTGCTCGGATGTTACTAAACAGCAAACAAGCAAACAAACAAACATCAGTCCTGCCATTCTAGACTAATGTCTAGACTTACAAGACCATAAAGATATACAAATTCTATACATTCAATGCCAATGAAAATTGCATGGGGAGCTGGGGTGCTGCTCGGTGGTGGAGTACTTGCCTGGCATACAACAGGTGCTGAGTTGAAATCCAGCACTAGGGGAAAAGAGAATGCAAACAGCATAAGCATATTTTTCAGGATAAATGATAAATTCAGTCTCCTTACTAGGTCATTAGACTAGTTGCTTCTCCTATTGTGCCGTGGTTGAACTTGAGTGCCTGCTTCTGAGGCTACTTGATTTCACCTCAGTGGCCAGTTGTGAGCACACGAATGTCTTCATGCAACCCCTTATCATCATGTCGGCGATTGCAGAGTCTGCTGTGATCCCCGCTCACTTCTGATACCAGTGATTTGTGTCTTTTACCTGGTTTCCTTGACAGTCGTGCTAAAGCTTTGCCCACACGACTGATCATTTCCGGGGATCAGCTTTTTTGGGTCAATTTTCTAATTTTCCTCACTCTACTGCCCCACCCCCACCCTGCCTATTCTTCTTTACATGCTTGCAAGCCCTCTGATAAGAAGTATAGCTGCAGCTCCCTCCTTCAGGTTTACTTTCCTCTTCTTGATGTTGGAGTTTAAGCCTCTCTCTTGGGACTGGCAATATGGCTCATCAGGTGAATGTGCTTTCCATCAAGAGCTTAGCTTGGACCCTGGAACTCACATGGGAGAGGGACAGAACAGACTCCTTCAAGTTGTCCTCTGGCTTCCATAAATGTACCATGCATAGCATGAATATGTGCATGCATGTGCTCACACACACACATGCATGTGTGCACACACCAATAAATATAAAAATTTAAAAACACTCTCTCTTTTAACATATAATTTGGACTGTAAATTTCTCCTTTAGATCAGCAGTTGCTGCAATCCACATTTTTTTCATGTTGCATTTCTATTTTCTCTTAGTTCTCAAGACCTAAGAAACAACATTAAAATTTTTATTTATTATTATTGTGTATGTTTGAGAGTGGAGGCACCTGTGCATCACAGCATATGTGTGGAGGTTGGAATACATCTTTTGGGAATCTGTTGATCTTTCCACCATGGGTTCTGGGGCGGAGGAGGGGCACTCACATAAAATAATTGCAATGTTCTATCATGGCTACTCATATACCATGTGCCCAAATCATGAATTCCCCTCAAAAATCTCCCAATCTGCTTCCTGCTGTCTAAATCAGTTTATTAAGAGTACAAAGGCATATGACTCTTAAAGTTGAAGTGATTAAATGATCATTTGTTTATTAAACAAGCATTAGGCTTTGTAGGTTGGAAGCAGGCTTTCTACAGTAATGAGGGGATACCACAGAACACAGCGGAGAAGACAACTTACACACATGCAGCACAACACACAAAACGGTGGTGTCAGGCACATAGAGGCTGATGCTGCAGTCACCCTGTGATTGGCTCGCTCATAGTAATGCTTTGCTAAGTGATACCCTGCCTGAAAATTACTTCTGTTTAATTTATAAACCCAAAGTTTGACGTGAGAGCCTCCTCTGTTGTGAGCAGAGCAGCTGGGGCACAGTGTGGAGGTGCTCTGGAGCTGACTGGGGGACAGAGCTCTGAACACAGGAAAGAGAGCAGGGCAGGCCGGGGAGCCATGCTGGGACTGAGCTTCCAGCATATGGAGGCTCCACATGCTCCTAGGGCAGACAAATGAATGGTGACCTGGGACAGCCCAGTTCACACACATGCCTCAGTGGGAACAATATTAGCTCTGTTTCAAATCCCAGGACAACTGCGTGTGGTTTGTGACAGCTTCATTACAGAGATGCCTTTCCCCCTCTGGAAATGTTAATTTACAAATCACAGAAATTGCTACTTCCATCAATAATGAGCAGCTGTGGGTTTATTATTTTTTTTAAACTACTCAGCAGGATCAAAAGATGAAGTTTGTATTTTGGCTGTGATGTGGAGTAAACCCTGGGGTAGGATCTTGTTTCTCCAGCCTTGATGAACTGAGCTGTCAAACGACTATGACAATTCCTCCCTTGCCTAGCCCTTACAGAACTGTAATAAAAATTAACAATTTCTATAAACACTATTATATGATATATACATATATATATATCATATATATGTGCTTGGTATATACATATATACCATATCTGTACATGTACACATATATATGTATATATGTCTGCAAGTATGTGTGTATGCATGTGTGCTTATATAGGCTAGAGATTCATATCAGGTAACTGCCTCAATCTTTCTTCACTTTATTTATAAATCGAGGTCTATACCTGAATCCAGAATTTGCCAATCCATTGAGTGTGTCAGGCCAGCTGGCTCTGGATAGTCCCTGACTCTACATCCTGATTCCAGGATTCTAGGAGATTGCCGCATCTGTACATGGGTCCTGAGGATCTGAACTCTGGTCCTAGGCTTGCTCTTCAACTGAAACACCTCTCCAGCCATGTGTAAGTTTTAGTACCATAGTTCTCAGCAGTGCTCTGACGGGGAGATTTTTATAACCACTAATCAATAGCTTCCGCTGACTTGATGGTATTTAGAATCTGCTTTTATTTGCTCTAGTGTTCACTGCATGGTCATTCATACGTGGGCTAGAGGCAGAAAGATCAGATGTCCAAAGTCATCCTCAGCTACATGGTGAGAACAAGGTTATCCTGGGCTACATGAGACTCTGTGGCATAAAAAAACAGATATCCTTCTGTGGATGAATGACTAAGGTACATCTGGACCACAGAATTCTCAGCAATAAAGAGGACTGAACAGGCCAGACCTCAGGTGGATCCCCAGGACACACACACACACACACACACACACACACACACACACACACACACACACACACACACACAAAATGAAAAAAAAATTTCTAAATTTCAAGACATGCCACATCTAACTACAAACATATACACTTGTTTGCACACATCTATGGGAGTGTCAGTCATCATTTAAAGGTGTCTTTTGTACCTTGTACCCATGAGTTCAATTTGTTTGATTGACAAACACTTATGTCATGTTATGTTCCAGGCTCTGCTCTAGAAGGGAAGGATAGAGACTGAATAATGAAGCTCCTTCTGTTAGTGATGGAAGACATACAGTGCGCATGACAAACAGGCATGATGTGTTAGAGAGTGCCAAGTGTATGGGCCAGTGGACAGATCAGGCAGGAAAAGAGGCACTCTTCTTGCATGAAGTTTATTTTCAATAATCAGTGATTACACTGCTAGATAAAAACAGAAGCCCAGGAAACACGCCATGACAGTCCTTCATGCGACAGTCTTGCTTGGTTGTCTCGGCTGTACCAGGGATGGAACATGGGCCTTTGTGCATGCTAGGAAGGCTCTCTACCCCAGAACTCCACCTCACCCTTAACTGGGTTGCTGTTGACTCTTCAGTAACTACAAATAACCCTTCAAAATTAAGCTATTACAAGTAGACATTACATATATTGTGTTTGTGTGTTTTGTAGGAATGTGTGTTCATCATGTTCAGAGGACAACTTAGTCTCTCCTTCTATCACAGGGGTTCCTAAATTCATGTCAACAGGCATAGTGGCAAATGTCTTTATTTTCCAAGATATCTTGATGGCCTGATTTATTTTTGGAAAACAGGTAACAAACAGTTTTTCAAAATAGTTGTGCCAATTCATACACTGGCCACCAGCTTATGAGTGATTCCATTTCTCTGCATCTCAACAATATGGAATATGGTTACTATTTCTCTTTCAAAAAATATTCACTGTTCTGATAAGTGCTAGAATATCACTGTGACTTGATTAGCATTTTCCTAGTGGTTGATGATACTGACCATATTTTCATGTGTTTACTTGACATCTGCATACCTTCTTTGGTGAAATGTCTATTCACTTCTTTGCCAATTTTCTTTCTTTCTTTTTTTTGGGGGGCAGCTAACTATTGAATTCTAAGAATTCTGTACAGATTCCGGCCACATACACTTGGTGGCTTGCAAGTTATTCTGTGTCCCAGTCTACAACTTCCCTCCCTCTTCATCCTCATCACAGAGAAGCTTCCGATTTTGATGAAGTCAGCATCCTGCTTGCTTTCATGCATGGCTCATGTTTCCATTGCCACATCTAATAATCATTCACTAATCTCCATCCTCCAACATGTTCCCTAAAACCTTATGCTCATACACTGGAATTGTAGAGAACACTTGCATTGATTTCTCCCTATTTCTTCCATATAAGGTGTAAAGTTTAGCTTTTGTATACTTTGCATATAAGACTCTGTTCTAACTCCTAAGCCATCTCTCCAGCCCTGAGTGCAGTCCTGAGTGTTTTCTTTCCTCTGAACTATGTTTTAAAAGTTATGGGAAAATATCCACAGTAAAATTTTTTATATTTTAGTGATTGTGAATGTGCATTTGAACAGTGTCATGTATGTTTGCAATGATCTATACCCATGACTATTTGCCACCACACCCAGTATATGTGGTGCTAGAGCTGTGTGTTAGGCAAGCACTCTCCCAACCAGCCTACCTCTCCAGTCCCAGAATGTCCTCGTTGCCCCACACGGAGACTCTGCACCCTACAGGCAGCAGCTCCTATCTCCCGTCTACTTTCTCTCTGGGAAGTTGCCTATCTGAGCCTCCCCATCTAATGGAATCACATACCGTTTGCTCAGTGTCTTCCCTGAGGCTTGAAGAATGTTCAAAGTCAGGTTCCCAGGCTTCTTCTCTAAGACCAAAGAGACAGACATCCGAGAGGCCAAAAACAACCAGAATCCTTTGTGTGTTCAGGAGAAAGCAGTAAAGGTGAAGGTGGAGAGTTAGTGGGACCCAAAGTCGTGAGGGGCACCCCCTCTGCATGCTTGCTTTATTCTGAGGGAACTGAACCGCTCTGATGTGATAGCCACATGACCTACCTTGTACTCCGAGCATCCTTGGCTAGGTGGAGAGTGGATTGCACTGATGCAAGATGCTGTGTTTGGACTACTGGGCGATGCAATAATCCTGGCTGGGGATGGCCATCCCTTAGTTCAACATGGCAAACTAAATGGGTAGGTTATGAACACATTTTGAGGGAAGAACCAGCAGGGTTTTTTTTTTTTTTGACCGTGGGTGAAAAATATTATTGTCAAGAATGACAGCAGTTTTTTGGACAGAACAATTTGAAAGACAAAGTTGCTATTAAATGATAAATGAAATGTGGGTGAAGTGGCCGTGGATGGAGGTCAGAATTTCATATTTCCATCTGATCTCCAACTGGCACTGTCTCAAGCATAAGATCCATAGTGGAGGCTGTGAGCCAAGCCTGAGGCAGGCTTTATTTTTAAATTGGGTATATACGTCATTAAGACCATTCCCTTTATCTAGAGTCAAATGTCTGCTATTTCCTCTCAGTCTTGTCATGTCCCTTACCTGCGCTATCAGGATTAACCTGATTATACCCTTTACCCAGTATATACTGGTCTGTAAGGATAAGTTCTGTGATTCTGGTTTCTAGAGCACTAACAGCACAGTGGCAAGTTGAGATCTGCTGTGGCACAAGTATTCATGCCAGGGAAATTGGCAGGAGTCACAAACCATGACTTTTCCTGCCAAGTGTCAATCATTAAACATTTATCAGCATATCAGAGCCTTTGGCCCTGACTACCGGAAAGAGCCCTGAAATTCAATGCTCCAAGTCATGTGCACCTGTGTGCCTGGACAGAGGGTTCCCGCTCTTCTGCACCCTCACCAATGCACACTCCACAACAGATCCATCACTGCTTCTGGGACTCCAGTCCAACCTTAGAGGGAGCACTGTACTGTCAACCTCTCTTCTCCTATCTTTTTTTCCTCCTAGAGTCCCAGCTCCCTTGTGGACGCACTCCCCTGCGGCCTTCGCTAGCCCTGCCCCATATGCTACCACCACCCTATCACCACCAATCCACCTTACCTCCTTTTATCAAACAACCTCCATCTCAGATCTGATGAGATTATATTATGTACCTTCATTCCCTGCACACCCCAATCATTTCTGTTACCTTCTAATGCTGTTTTGTCTTTAGTTTTAGATAATAGAGCTTCCGGTCTACAATTGTATTATGGACACAAATCTACACTCTCCCACAGAATTTACCACTTCTGTTGCCTCTTTTCTCAAATGATTTTAAAACTGTATGAGCATTTAATTCTGTCTCTATTATAAAATTAGTTTACTGTCCTTTCCTCAATACTGACCTCAGTGTTTAGAACTTGGATTTACAAGTCTCAAATGAGGCCCATATATGCATGTCCTTCCTGGAGAGCAAAGTACTTCTTCCATGTAATAAGGTTTAGGATACTGTCAACCATAGGCATGCGATAGCCAGGAGCTTGAATAGAAGCACCGCAGCACTGGAAAGGTCTCTGGAATCTCCACAGTCGGTTTAAGCTAGCTAACACACTGGGAAAACAGAGCATTCAAAAGAACACAAGCCAGAAACAATGAGGAAGATCCCACCAAAACCTCCCACAATGACTGCAAACCAAGTCATCAGGCCAGTACGCCTGTGTTAACATACATAAATCTGTGTGTGTGTGTACATGTTCACATATGTGCACACAACCTATGAAAAGCATAGGACAACCTTAGCTATTATTCTCTAGGCATAAGACCTAGTCTTTCATTGACCAGACCACATCAAATAGGCTAAGCTAGCCGGCCAGCAGGCCCCAAGGATCTCCCTATGTCTACTTTCCTAACCCTGGAAATTCAGGTATATACTACTGTGCCTGGCTTGTTAAAGCAGGTTCTGAAGAATTGTCGTTAGGTCCTTATGCTTGCATGACACACAGCTGACAGACTGACTCACCAGCCCACATATTTAAATATTTGATTACCAGTTACTACCAGTTTCATATTATAATAAGAGGTGGGAAAATATTAGGAACAGACAGCACAATGGAAGGAAGGACCAGTCAACAAAACCCACATGATTCCCAGGGAAAGATTCCTTTAGAAAGCTAGGGCTTTTATGTTCCCTTTCTTCTCTATCGATACTGTCTGGCTCTCAGATCTTTTTACTCGGTGAACGATCTCGAGCTTCCCCCTTGGGATTTGCTGCCGAGATGCTTTATTCTGGTTTTACGCTTCTATTCTATCAAATGCAGTCAATAACCTGTCCGGAGGATGAGAGTATTGCAGATAAAAATCAATTCCCTTTGGAATGCATTTTTTGAAAAGCCTGGTATACTGATGATGACATTTAGGAACCACTGCCTTGCAAATGGGTCAGATACTACAAAAGAAAAAAAAAGTCCTTTAAGGATGGGAGATGGCTCAGTTGCTAACAGTCTGTTATACAGTCATAAGGACTGAGCTCAATTCCCCAGAAACCATGTGAGCATAGAAGAGTTGCCTGTAATGCCAGTGCTTGGGGGTAGACCTAGGAGGATCCATGCGTCTTTAGGTCAGATGGCACTGGCCAGTCATCCTAGCCAAATTGGTGAGGTATGGCTTCAGAGAGAGACTATGCCAAAAAATAAAAATAAAAAATAAAAAATAAGGCAGAGCCTCCTGGAGTGAGGGCTCAGCACTTGAGAATGCATGCTCCTCCCACGAAGGAGCAGAGACCAGTTCTGTCCCCCATGTTGGGTGGCCCCCAATTGCTTGTAACTGACTCTAGGGCATCCGACACCTCTGGCTTTTTTGGACACAGGAATGCACATACACATACCCCCTTCCTTAACTTATCCACATAATTAAAAGTAAAGAATACACCCTTTAAATGAGGCGGGGAATGGTTGAGGAAGACACACACAGTGGCAGCTTCAGGTCTCTACATGGATGTACACAAATGTACACATGTATGCATACAGGAACACATGTGCAAGTATTTTATCATTTTTAGTATTTATTTACTATCAGTGAGAGCCGCTTCACAGAGGAATAAAAGATAGGAAAAGGATTATTTGGGATTCTTTGAAAGAACACTAAAGGATGCATCTACTGAAATGTTTGTTTTAAGAGTTGAACTCCCACATGAGAATCACTGCAGATGGTAGGAGGTCCTTGAAAGTGTCTCTGCACACCCTGCTTGCTTGCTTTGCGCTCTCTCTCTCTCTCTCTCTCTCTCTCTCTCTCTCTCTCTCTCTCTCTCTCTCTCCTCCCTCCCTCCCTCCCTCCCTCCCTCCCTCCTCATCTCCTCTGTTAAGGTGCTTATGAGTAAGATTTCTCTTGGACTGACTGAGGCTCTGGGCTGCATCCACCTTCCTTCTTTATGACCTGTTTATGTCTCTTTATCCCCCCCTCCCACACCCACACTTAGGATACTGTTGAGTTAGATGTTTACATTGGCCTGCCTTTTAGACAACATAGCATCCCAAAGTTGAGGAGTGTGGAAGAGTGACCTCACGGTGGATACACATGTGGATATAGGAATATCTTTGCTGTGGGAGCTATTCCAGAGATGATCCTGTCTCCCCTCCAGTGTAGTCTCTCCTTAGAGGCTTCCTGTCCTTGTCCCATGATCCTTTAGGGCCTGTAGCTCACAGCTCAGGACAGGGTGATCTGATAATCCTCATAGTTGCCAAGAAAATATGCTTGCATGCACATGGAAGCCAGAGGTCAACCTTGAGCATTGTTACTCAGAAACTATCCATCTTTGCCTTACTATTTAAGACAGGATCTGTCTGTCATGGCCTGGGTCTTATTTATTATGATAGACTGGTTGAGCAGTAAGCCCCAGGGTTCTTCCTACCTCCCCTTCTGTTGCTATGACTATAAAAATGTGCTGAAATCCCTCACCTTTTATGTGGGTGCAGAGGATGGGAATTCAAGTCTTCACACTAGGGCACAAGCACTTCCTCAACTGAGCTATCTCTCCAGCCCAATAAAACCCCTTGAATGTTTTACATGTCCTATATCCTGAAGTATGGAGCCAGTCTGACCCTGGAACAGCTTCTTCCTGCCTCTGCTGTAAGTGATCACATATCCATTGATGAAAGAGGGATGTTTGCTCACTGGATTTCCATAGTAAACAATAAATAAAACCCTTCCCACCCTCTTAGACACACACATGAGTAAGTCAAAAGGGGGAAAGCCCTATACAAATTGCTTTGGTATTTCCCAGTGGTATTATAGACTTCATTTGCTGTTCTGAATTTCTAGGTTTTCTACAAGGCTGCCTCCTCCAGGATTATATTTTTCTGAATAAAAACAATCACAGCAGTAAAGGGGTTTGATTAGCTGATCGCCTGGGGAAAGATACGTTTAAGTAATATTCACTTGACTTTTGTGTCTCCATTAGCTGTCTTAAGTGTGCTTTGTAGATTTGACGGTAATTGTGTGATCATACAGATGCATTTTATGACATGATTTGGGGAGGGGAGAGGCCAGAACAGTTTTCACTTGAATTCATAGGAAATGGGGCATCATTCACTGGGGGAGAAAGTTTGTTGTTCTCTTTAGAGAAACCTAAATGAGCTCCAGGTCTTCCTTAGACTCAATATGTAAGGACTAACTATGATTTTTTAGCAAATAGTAAGAAACCTGCATTCATTGAACACACACACAGGGACCAGAGAGTTCACAGAAACTTCACAGTACGTGAAGGCCAATTTTGTCCTGTTATTGGATAAAAAAACAGAAGCTGAGAGCTGACAGCTAACCTGGTAGTTAAGGGCAGAAATGGGACGGAGCCCAAATCCTGCATAGCATTTCCTGTTCCCACAAACAACATTCAGTGTGCACTCACGTATGCGCGCGCACACACACACACACACACACACACACACACACACACAAACATGGGACAAGGGAGAAAGAAAAAAAGACAAGCAGCAGCCGTTGGAAGTACCCTGGGAGAAGCTTGCTCAGCTCTGCACTGTGCCTTCTGAAGGACTGTAACTAATGCAGGGAGAGGGGTCTGTGGGACTGTCAGGGTAGATCAGCACAGGGCTTGAGGGAAAAAAGGACTCGAAGAATAAAGTCCTAGTCCAAGAGAGAAAAAGAAACTAACCTGGGTGCAGGGAATACAACTAGGTGAGATTATGTAGAAGTGGGGAAGGTCTCACTTCACGATGACATCAGAATAGATAGTTGTGAATATGTCGCAGCTCCTTTAACACATAAACCAAGCTGTCTTGTAAAGGCAGCTTGGCTTCCTAGAGACTCTGCTGCTGTTGAGAGGTATGAGTGAAGCGCCACTAGGTACCATAAACAGGAAGGGAGGAGTCTAAGAATCCCACCACAGCGATCCCAGGAGGGATATGCCGAGCTGATTCTGGGAGGAGAAGAGCCACTGCGACAACCAGCAGCCTCCGAGGGAGGCAGAGAACTCTGCTTTGAAACCGCGGCTCATGACAGATTTTTTCCAGGGTTCTTATGAGAATTGAAAGGACAAACCACAAAGATTAGTTAAACAGAACAGGAACGGTATAACAAGCTACATGTTTATTGTCAGTATCAATGAGGAACTTGTACAAATCGGTAAGGGAAGGATAGATGACCCAACAGAGAAATCAGGCAAAGATGTGGTGAGGCAGGCACTGTACTACAGATGAGTCACAACTGAGAAAACAACAAGAACATATAAGGCCCAGCTAACCCATCAGGCATGCAGAAGAGCTAATTAAAGCTACGGTGACGTGGCTGGGGCTGTGTTGGTAGAATGCTTGCTTAGCATTACGAAGTCCGAGGTTCTAGTCCCAGCACTGCAGAAAAACAGGTATGGTGGTGGTAGTGCACCCCTACCGTCCCAGCACTAGGGAGGCAAAAGAAGAAGGATCACAGGCTCAAGGTCATCCTTGGCTACAAAGTGAGTTCAAGGCTAACCTGGGCTATATGAAACCATGTCTCAATAAAACAAAACAAAATGGAAACTATGGTGACATGTCATTGGGCCAATTTTGTTGTTGTTGTTGTTGTTTTGTTTTTTGTTTTTAAATTAAACGGGCAATAGCAAGGCTTGGCAGAGTTGAAGAATGGATCCCATGATAGTGGTGGGAATGGAAAATGGCTGAATCTCTTTGACTGTCTAGCTAAGTTGAAAACAGACACATGCTACAACCCAATGACTCCATGCATCAGGAAGCTATCGGCAGATATCCACGGTGCGGCTGCTTCAGACAAGATTCAAGTCCATCAGGCCACAAACCAGAAGCACCAGGGCATACTCATGCAATGGAAATGCAAACGGCGACAAGTGCATATTAAATAAAGTAGCTATCCTGTTACAGATGTGGAATCTCCCCGTGGACGCCCACGGATGAATACTTGCATCCCAGCTGAGGGAGCTGTTAGGGAAGGCTGGGGAGCTTCAAGGAGATGAACACTTGCTGGAGGACGTGGGCCACAGGAGGCCTGCCTTGAGGATTTACAGCCTAGCCACTTAGGCCCTGCCTGTCCCTCTGCTTCAGGGCTGCAAGCAAGCTGTGAGCAGCAGCCTCTCACCTCCGCTGCCAGGCCTTCCCGCAAAGGGCTGTATCTCTAACTGTGGCCAAAGCAAGTCCTTCTGTCTTTATGTTGCTTTGTGTCAGGATCTGGCCACAGCAGTGAGAAAAGCAACTGGTACTGAGACAGTCAGCAATGTGGATGAACCTCAAAACCTGCCTATTGAGCTAGAAGGGCTAGTAATGCGGCTCACAGGTGCTTGCTGCCAAGCCTAATGACCCGAGTTCAATCCCTAGGATCCACATGGTAGAAGCAGAGAATGGACTTCTGCAAGGTGTCTTCTGGTCTCCACATGCATGCTCTAGCATACATACATCGCGCCAAGGGAATGAAAATTAAAGGAAGTAAGACTTGCAAGAATACATTCGGTTTTGGTTTTGTAATAATAAGAAGAAACAAAAGACGGCAGCATTAAAACACTGAAGAAAGCAGCACACAGATGTGGGATCCTCCTGACAGGAACGGGACTTGGGAGAGTTGTGTAGGGCCAAGCAGGCTGGCAGAAGTGATATCCGCGGAGAGGAGGCAGCTGTACAGGATCTGCCTCATAGTGCTTTCTTATTCATACATCCTATGCCCTGAAACACACTTCATAAGTAAGGCACTGGATCTCTTGCCAGAAGGAGAAGAATCTTGTGACTGGGAAAGTATTGGTGACATTAGTTGAAACAGGGACATGAATAGTAGCTGAGCTGGAGAAGTCCTTTGATTTCGCTGGAGTCAGATCAAAGGGCTAGGAGAAACCAAAGTCTCATCATCTCTTCCAAATCTCATGCTAGAAGATGTGCCTGTCCTGTGACAGTGTTAAGAGGTGAGGCTTCCAGAAGGAGAGCAGGTCCTGAGAGCTCTGCTCCAATGGGCAGAACAATGCCATTGTGGATAGAGCAGGCTCCTGATGAGCAGGCAGTTTGGTTTAATGGCTCTCTCACTCTTTCATGTATGCCACCTTGCCCTTCTGCTGTGCCCTGACCCAACAAGAGGCTATTACAGACCTCAAGACTTACAGGATATTGGAAAGGAAACTTTCTCCTACTGTTTATAGTCTTCCTGGGATGAGGCATGGACCATAGGCAAAGATACTGTTTGTCATTTCCTGAGATGGGATAGGACTCATAGGAAAGGCTATAGTTTACTGTTTCTGTGGAATGGGGTATGGACCACAGGAAAGGCTACAGTCTATCCTTTCTCTGGTATGGAGTATGGACCATAGGAAAGGCTACAGTTTATCCTTTCTCTGGGATGGGGTATGGACCACAGGAAAGGCTACAGTTTATCCTTTCTCTGGGATGGGGTACGGACCATAGGAAAGGCTACAGTTTATCCTTTCTCTGGGATGGGGTATGGACCATAGGAAAGGCTACAGTTTATCCTTTCTCTGGGATGGGTATGCTGCTACAGCATCAGCCAACAGGCTAAGACAATGCTTTACTGAGCACCCAGTACCCATGGGTTGATGATTAGAGATGTTGAAGGAGAATTAAAAGTTCAATGATGAGAGCTGTAATGGGAAGTATCATGCTTTATAACATGCATCATATTATCCTAATTCCATAGAGATATTCTGCTAAAGAATTTAGCTTATGAGAAGCCAAACGCACAAGTGACAATTCACCTTTATATATGTTGATTGTTAAAGATTCGAAGCAGCACACCCTCACACCTTAGCTGAACAAAGTCACACTCTGAGAAATAGATGAAAGTCTGCTGGAAAATTAAACCTTCAAGGTCTTTGATTTATAGGAAACCCCCAAGTGGAAGCAGGATGTGCTATCTGTTATTCTCACATTTTCAGTGGTACCTGCTTCTGCCCTTCCCCATGAGTCAGCTATTTATTTATAGGTTTTCATTTAGGTCTAATTTCTCCAAAAAAATGATTTAAAAAGTCATTATAGGCCTAAATGTTCCTCCACAAATTACTCATCTAAAAAAGAAATAGACAGTGTTGTGATAATGGAATAAGTAGGAGACTGCAGACTTCTTTACACAAAGATGTGTTTTTGATAATAATATAGTTATAAAAAAAAAACTTCATGGGTCTATATTTCTCAAGCGAGAATTACCCAGAATTAGGTCAGAATCATCCTGCAAGGTACAGAGCTATGCAGAAGAAATGGCATATGTCATAATTCATTGGGATTTTATGTCTTTTATCCTTTATTTTTCTTCTAGTAATACTTAATAGGAAACAAGAAAAAGATAAGGCTGTATCATAAAATTTACCAAACTATAAAAGCATCCAAACAAACAATACACAAGTCCTAACAAGAAAAACTAAATTAAAAACCCACTTCAGGGCGGTGGTGGCGCACGCCTTTAATCCCAGCACTTGGGAGGCAGAGGCAGGACGATTTCTGAGTTCAAGGCCAGCCTGGTCTACAAAGTGAGTTCCAGGACAGCCAGGGCTACACAGAGAAACCCTGTCTCGAAAAACCAAAAAAAAAAAAAAAAAAAACCCACTTCAATTCCAGGTTCACCCAAGTGGCATGCGACTGCATTAGCTAAAACAGCTTGGGGCTAGTGTTGGAGGGAACTCAGGCGGGAATGTAAGGCAGCAGCTGGCCCACATCTTCCCCTCCTGCAAGGCCTGAGCAGGCAGGGACTACACCAGCCGCCCACCCACTGCTGGTGCTCAAGTGTGCAAGTACGCACTTTCTCCTGGACTTCCGTTTACTCTCACAAATGTGCTTTAATGGACAGATTAATATGAAAAGAACATTTTAAACATGAATCTGCTATTTGTCTCCAGACTCTGGGGGTAGGAGTGTGGGAGGTGAGGCAGGCTGGACAGTACTATGGTGCTAGCACTGGGGACAGAGCCATTCCTCAGCTAGGGACCTCTGTGTCCCATGATGGCTACAGAAAGCCGCTGCTAGCTCTGCTGTGCCAAAGTCATGTCCTTCCCCCTCACAATAAAAAAGGAGAAAGAAACCAAGAGAAAAACATTTATTAACTTTCCAAGCAGGACACAAAGCTCCATTCATCAAGCTAACACATAGTGTTAAGTACGAACTCATGCAGTGCTCCGTGTCAGAGCAGAGAGAGGCAGAGGTGAAAGAAAGCAAGGACCGGCGATCATTTCGATGCTCTGAAGAACTGTAGGGCTAGGCTAGAAAGAAGGGCAGTTTCTTTGTGGTTCATGGTGTGTGTGTGTGTGTGTGTGTGTGTGTGTGTTTGTGTGTAAGCACCTGTGTGTTGTATGCACATGCATAAAGCATGCATGCACACATGGAAGTTAGAGGTAAATGCCAAATGTACTTCTCTATTGGTTTACATCTTTTTAGGGGAAGGGGAAGAATCTCTCAACTTACCATTTGGGCTAGACCAGCTGGCTAGCAAGCCCTGGAGTCACTTTATTGATGTGCCCTTACAACTGTTGAGGTTACAAACACCATGCCTGGATTTTACATGGGTGCCGGGGATTGGATATCAGGTTCCCACCATTGCTCAGCATGTCTGATCACTGAGACATCTTTCTGGTCTCTCTATAGGTAGTTCCATGTGAGTTTTCCCCCTTATGCTAAAGAGCTCATAGAGGATCTACCAGTGTTCCAATATGTCAGGTTAATAGGGGAGGGTGGCTGCAGGACTGAGGAGACAGACAGCTTAGGGACAGATAACATTCATTTCTCTTCTTTCACATAGAATCAAGGAGAGTAAACAGAACCCAATCAAAGTCATGAAGATTGTCTCCACTCTGCTGTTCATGGGGCCACAGCTCTACTCTCCAAGAACTCTGGCTATCTCTTAAATGCAGCCATATCCCCCAATTAGGAAGACATGGAAGAAAGGCTTTATGTCTCTCAGAAGTTACTTTCCTCCATCCGGGAGTCATGTGCAACATTCAGGTTAGAAGCCATCAACCACACCATTACAACCTGTCGATGCCCTGTGTACATTGGGAAGGTCTGTGGGAAACCCAGAAGAAAGAATCCACAGAGCAATCAGAGTCCACACACCAGGACTCCGCATCCCACTTTCTCATGACCAAAATCACTGAAGCTGGAGCTGCTCTGGGCTGAAGGAGTCACAGTCTGCTGCTTCCAGTTAGAATGATGGCCGTGAGCATGCAATGAGGACAGACAGACGCTCCAGAAATGCAGCTCCCTGGCACCCTCCTCCTACTCCTGCCCTGAATTTTATACCTTCCTTGGGGAGTGTGTGGCTTTGCCAACCATTCCGCTCAGAAGAAAAGAAAATATCTCCCTGTGGTAAGCAGGGAGGGGGAGTTTCAACAAGTATGAGGCACGATTCCCCAGGCATTGAGAAGCACTCAGAAGGCAAAGTGGTGTGTAAGCCAGGAGCGTGTAAAAGGGGATGTGAGAGGCTGAAGTGAGGGCTGGGGTCAGGAAGGAGTTTCCTGGTTTACAAGTCAAGTTCCCCATGGAAACCTGTTAAGATCTGAGGGAAGCCAGGTAGGAGAAGTGCTTGGGAAACAAACTCCATTCTGCTCATGAGACACTTCTGCTGTGTTCAGCATTTATTGGGGGGGGGTTTGACTAATCTCGGACTTATCTATTTTTCCGAACTTTTGACATTAGTAAGAAAACGATTCAAATTTAATAGGGTGAGTTTTACGCCCACAGGAGCTGTGAAAATGTATGGTGACTAACTTTCTTAGTTTTTCCAGAGGTTGAGGGGACTTTTCAGAGCCAAAGCAAGAACAGTCTTATAGTCTAGGACAAACTAGAATGAGCTAGACACACATCATATATGCTCTCCTAATGGCAGGGGTCAAACAGTATCTCTCTTACTGTTTTCATGGCATATGCCCCCAATAGGGAGGCCCCACAACCCTGAGAATATAGTCCCCATATCAAGAAGGTATGTCACAAACTGGAGCCTTGCTTCCAGCTGCTTTGTCAGACTTAGTGCTCTAAACAGGGAAGTTATACATGGTTAAGCTTCAGCTCCTTAATGCCCTGCTCCTTCCACCCTGTGAAGACAGAGCAGGTCCATCCTCTAAGCAAGGTATTTTTCTGTCCTTATAGATCTCACTCTGAAAGTCAGAGTCCCAACTCTGTCACTCACTTGCTGTGTTAGCAAGGGCCACAGACTTTTACCACAAAAATAGGTCTGAAGATATGGAAACAAAATCAACCAGTCAGGTATTTGTCCCATGTCAAAACCAAAATGAAATATGTACACTGGCTTTCTGACACACATCCGTCCACACAGACGTTCCATTACCTCATCGTACAGTTATAAATCTCCCACACTTGAGGGACACTTGGAGGACACAAGACTGACATTTGTCCTTGCTGTTGAGTCTGTCTTTGCTCTTTTCCTATCCTGGAGCCTAGGAACAAGGTGCCACCTTTCCTATAGCTTGGGAACAAGGTGTCCTCTCTCCTATAGCCCAAAAACAATGTACCTTCTCTCCTATAGCCTGGGAACAAGGTGCCCTCTCTGCTACAGTCTGAGAACAGGTATTCTCTCAACTTCAGCTTGCCAGATTTCTTTTTATGGGATTACAAGAAAGACCATCTGATGCCCAACCACATTCTCTGTCTGCTAAGACAGTGTGTTGAGACTGGGGGGCCAGTTTAGTCAACAGAGTGCTTGCCCAGCAAGCATAAAGACCTGAGTTTGGAGCCCTCAGAACCCACATATAAATCTGGGTGTGGCAATGCATAACTGGATCCAAGCAATGGAGAGCTTGAGACAAGGCTTGCTGGTCTGCCAGCCTAGCTGGACGAGCAATCAATGAAAACACCTTGACTCACAAGGAAGGTGGAAAATGCCTCTGGCTTTCATACTCACATGGAGACATATGAACACAAGCACTAACACTAACTAACTAACTAGAGCTGGAAATGCACAAATGGAACCTAAGAAAGACAACTACAAGCATAGGTCTGCTACTTTGGGGGTCAGCATGTAGGTCAGGGAAGGCAGCTGGGGATGGTCCCTCACTCTGAAGGCGAGGCTGCGGCATAAACATTCTGCAGGCAGAGATGAGGCCCTAGATGACAGCATGCACACCATGCACATGGCATGTTTGAAGCCTGCGTAGCTCAGAAGGCACAGGACTGATCTCACGCACCGCTTCCTCAGCCCCATCTCACCTATTACCATTAAAGATTTGGACTTGTGTTCAAAGAAAAGATTAAGGGTATAATTTTCATGCTTCCAGATGGTATGGAAGTAATCCAATACACAAAGATGTAAGTTTGCCTTACACTACATCTTTGAACTAACACCAAGAGAATAAAGAAACCATTGTATATTTCCATGTTTGAAACATCGAAGTGAGCAGAATTACAGCAGTCTCCCCTTATCACAGAAAATGTACCCCAAGACCTGCAGTGGGTGCTTGATGGCCCAGATGGTTCCAAGTCCCATGTGGGCCACAGGTTCCACATTGCCCCTCAGTGCTGTGATAAGCAGCTCAGTTGCATGCTGTATGCCCTCATGCCCCTTTGGATGCTTTTCTAGCTTCAGGGTTATAACTATGTAAAATAATATAGCTTCAGCACCAGCCTGTGGGGCTTTGTGGCAACAAAGACGGCTGTGGAGTGACTCATGAGCAAGTCTTCAACAGCACAGAGGCAGGAGATGAAGGAGGATCTGTGTCCTTGTTGGGATGAACGAGACTTCACCACACTGCTCAGAACAGCATGAGATTTGAAACATGGGATTGCTTATTCCTAGACTCTTCTAGTTAGCATTTTTGGACCACAATTCATTGCACATAACTGAAATTGTGAAAAGTGAGTGAAGGGTCAGGAGGACTTCTGAAATAAAGAGAGGAGAAGACATGCTGATGGGCTATCTATGGCTGGGCCTTAGCCTGACTGGGCCCCCAGATGTACATGTGCTTCCCAAGTAATTCCCCAGTCCTGATGCAGGCAGACTGCTCTAACAGCTGTACAGAGGAGAGAACAATAGGAAACATCAGTGGCTTATCCAAACCTCCTGACTGTGGCATGTCAGGTCTGAGATATGAACTTCTACATTAAGTGGTAGACCTTGATTATAAAAAATAACCATATACTGTACATACCACCAAAGGCCCTGACCTCCAACTTTACATTCATAGCTTCTACTATGCACTCACTTATTTTTCAAATTTTATTTGTATAATGATAAGTGTTTGTATTAGTTAGGGTTCTCTAGAGGAACAGAACTTATAGAATAAACATGTACATACATACATACATGAATGTAAACATATATGTATATTTGCCATTTGTACATGTCTGTGTATATGATACACAAATTATATACACACATAGATATTTATTAGAGTTGCTTATAGGCTGTGGTCCAACAATGGCTGCCTATGAATGGAAGGTCCAAGAATTCTGTAGTTGTTCAGTCCATGAGACTGGATCACTCAGCTGGTCTTCAGTACATGCTGGAATCCCAAAGAAGTTGGCTCTAAGGCAAGTGAAGAATGGACTTGTCAGAGCAAGAGTAAGAAGGCAAAGAGAAAATAAACTTCCTTCTTCCATGTCATTTATGTAGGCTGCCAGCAGAAGGTGTGACCCAGATTAAAGGTGGACCTTCCCACTTCAAAACATAAAGATTAAATTGTATCTTCCCATCTCAAAAGATTTGAATTGAAAGTGGATTTTGCACACTTCAAATGATTTAATTAAGTAAAAAAGTCCTTACAAGTGTACCGAGCTGCTTGGGTTCTAGTTAATTCCAGATGTGGTCAAGCTGATGACCAAGAATAGAGTCATCAAGGTATTAATTTTTACATTTACAGACAAGAATCACCCAGAAGATGGTCATCTGGGTATATCTCTGGAGAATTCTATCTCAGTTTGAGATAAGAAGACCTGCCTACTGTTGGTGGGTCCATTCCCTAAGCAAGGGGACCCTTGACAGTAAAGATGGAGGTGAGCTGAGCACTAACAAGCACTGAGCCACATCCTCTGTGTCTTTACCGCAGGTACAACGTCTCAAGCTCCTATCTCCATGACTCTCCCCACAATGATGGACTGACTATAAGCTTGAACTGTGAGCTGAAATAACCCCTTCCACCTTAATAATAAAGTATTTTTATCATAGCGGCAGAAAACAATCTGCTGTCTATCTACTCCTAAAGATGTTCAGAAAAACAAAGCAGGAGAAAATACCAAATCAAGAAGAATTTCCCATCATGAATTTAGATTTCAGTTAATAGATGCTTTTCAAATATTCTATGGTTGCCACAATTTATTATGTCATCATCAGATCAAAGACATAACTAAGCTATACCCAGGGCGTGTGCCATTTATTAAAATTCACCCAGAGTGTGAGATGAAGACCAGACTGTAAGTAACTAGACCTTCCCTCACAGCCAAAGGATCAGAGACCAGCCAAAGGCACAACACCAGGGCCTCCTTCCTCCTGACTCCAATTAACATGATTCTTATCCCGAATTCCTTTCCTCTGATAAAATTCTTAAATCATGCTACAATTTAACTCAGCAGCTTCAATCCTAGCCACAATTTCTTTGCATACATACATTTTAAAGGTGAGAAAATAGGAAAAGAAATTATTTACAGTGAATTAGTGTTTCAAAATACTTGGAACGATGTGAGTTTTCAGACACAACACTGAACTGCACAAGCAAGTGTGGATGGTATTATAGACCACCATATTAGGCAATAATGGCTTCTCATTGATGTTCTCGTATGAAAACAGGAATTAGAATGACCGTGAATTCAGAGGGAGTCCACATAGGTGACTTCTAAGCACTTTAAACCACTCAGCACAGGTAATTCTCAAAATTGCTCCACACATTAAAATATAGCCCCTACCTGTAAAAAATAAATGGTGCACATCACCAACAGGCATGATTCAACTCTCGGATGTAATAATTTACCTTGCGTAATAATGAATGGGCAAGTCGAGACTGAAGAAGGAAAGATTCATGCTCTCAAAGATAAATAAGTTCTGGGGATGCCTCCTCATTTATAATTTCCCAAGGTAAGAACAGTGCAAGCCCGTCAGCTCTGATAAAGACCAAGCACTAAAACGGGAAGAAAAATCATCCCGGGGGAAGTGCGAAGTTCCGCTGCTGGACTTGTCTGATGTTCAACTTTCTAATCTGTCCAGAGCACATTCTCCCCAGGGCCTTCTAATTTACTGCTAACGTGAAGGGCAGAGCTGGACCCTTTCCCTACCAGGCTGCAGGTCTCAGCCCAGGGTGATGGGAGCTGTGCAGACAGACCCTGCCCTACCTCCTCCTCCCTTTGCCCCTGCTCCGCACACTTCCCCATGTCCCACTTAAGCCTTAGTCTCTCACTGATCTATTTTGTGCAGGAACCTGCATCTTGCTGACTCCAAGAACTTGTGGGATGGTAATGAGTCCAGAGTGCTCTTAGTGATGCCATGGCATCAAATTCTGGTGGCACCTCTCCTCTTTCTACCTTATCCCTTTCTGGACGTCTGTGGGCACTTACTCTCTCCTCTGTGTTTAGATATAGCAGTTCTCAGGCTTCTCTCTCCCTCTGAAAGAGCTTATCCATACAAACACTTTTAAATACCATGCCCAGGCTTTATGATATAAACAGGAATGTCTCTCAGTTGGTAGAGTAGGTTTCTGACATGTAGGAAGCCCTGGAGTTCACCCATAAACCCAACAAGGGAGTGCGTGCCTATAATGCCAGCACTCAGGAATTGGAACCAGGACAATTCCAGTTCAAGGTCATCTTTAGCTAGACTGTAGAGATAGATGTAGACATAGCCTCAAAGGCAACCCCCCCCCAAACAACTAAATATCCCCTCCCTGTAGAGAGTTTCTCAGTTCCATGTCTTCACTCCCATCTTGCCTGTAAGTTCCAGGCATCCACACTCACAAACTCATAGCTGAACTTTCTACCTAGACTGTTCCCGAACATTTTGGACTTAACATGTTCCAAAGAAAACTCAGCTCTGCTGCTGTTGTAAAATGCACTCAAGAACCGAAACTGACAGCAGCAAGCATCCTGACTACCATATGCCCAACCTGTGATTATGACCTATAACTCTGGAGCTTTAGTGTATCCTTCCTCATCCAAGTCTTCTGTGCTGACTTAACTGGCTGCCAACGCCCTTACTAGGGCACACTCAGAAGAGTCTCAGCTTCTGCCTTTCCTCTTTTTGTCTGTTCTTCACATGTCACAGGTTTGCATAAATGAGATCATACAATGTGGTTTGAAATCCACAACTGTCGCCATCAATTCATGACCTATTCCTGACGATCTCCCTTTGGGCTGTCCACCTCAAAGCAGGGAAACTACCCCAGTTTCCTGCAGACTCTTTGTACCTTAGTTCTTCAGGCAGTGCCATACCCAAGTGCCCAGCCTGTCTTGCGCATGCATGTGTGCATATGTGTATTCACATGCCACCGTGCCTAACCCTCCCACACACCCCTGCCCCTTGCCTCTGGCCTTGAGATCAAACCTAAGTCCTCATGCTTGCAAGGCAGGTACTTTATAGACAGCTATCACCCAGCTCTGTTCATCCCATCTCTTCATGTTGCTGGCTGCCTCTCATCCACACTTTGGTACAGATGTTTAGTCCATCTCTCATGATGACAGTTTTGTCACCTGTTTGACATCACACCAGAACTAACAGAGGGTCTGACATAAAGGAGACATTGGGCAAGCATTTTCTTAAGAATTCTTTTCCTTTACCTTGTAGAACTTAGAGACAAGGGGGAAGTACATTTTTTAAAAAAGAGACCCTGTGAAATATGGAATGGTGATCAGAAAAGGGCAAGAGGAGAGGAAAGGTGGCTGTGTTAAGGCCACATGTGGTGTCAAAGGCGATGGAGGGTAGGATTCATTTTGCATTAGATGTCTAGAATACACAAATCCACAGAAGAAGCAAGAAAGCGAGTGGTGGCCATGGAAGATAGAAGACTGGGGATAGCTATAAATGTGCCTATTGCTTTCTTTGGTGGTGACAGAAATGTTCTGACTGTAGTGGGAGTTGCCCAGACCTATAGACACACTAGAGTCATTGGTTTGAATTGCTGGGCTGGGTGAGTTTTGTGCTAGGCAGCTCTATCAGTTCCATCTTAATAAAGCTGTTAAAAAGAACATACATGACTAAGGAGGTGGCTTTGTGGGTGAAGTGCTCCCTGTGCATATGTGAGTGCCTGAGTGTGGGTCTCTGGAACCCATGTAGAAGCCAGACAAATGTCTGTGATTCCAGAGCTCTTCTGGCAAGATGGGAGGTTGAAGCAGGAGAATCTCTAGAAGTTCAATGGTCAGTTAGCCTGGTGTACAAAATGGCAACCAAGAGAGACCTTGCCTTAAACAAGGTAGAAGGTGAGAACTGATACCTGGCATTAGCCTTTGACCTCCATATGCCAACCATGGCAAGTGTACACACACACACACACACACACACACACACACACACACACACACACACACACACACAAGAGAAAACAAGACAACTAAAAACTGGATGAGTTGAGTTGATATGGGATGCCACCCACATCATATTGGGTGTTTGGTCTTTGCTGGACCTTCTGACAGAAATCTTGAACACCATTATGTTTTCCCACATAAAAGAGAGAGGTTGCTGTGTCAAAACCTGAGAGCACACTCTAGGGACACTAGAATACTTCTCTTGATTTTTCTACACACAGAACTTAATACAGAGCTGGCCCATTGAATGATGACCTTGACATCAAGGGCCATCACTTGGAAGCAGATACAACAGCAATTACGCCTAATAGGCTTTGGTCAGCTCTGACTATAGCAAAGAATGAGCCCTCGGGACAAAAGAATCAGAGATAGATGGGTATGAAACTTTGTAGTTCATAAAAGACCCTTCCATCTGCCGTAGGATATGATTATCACATGCAGAAACCAAAGCCCTAGTAGGATGGCAAGATCCTTTCAGAACTTAAGGGAGTCCTGGCTGTATGTGGTACCATGAAGCCAAAGGCCGAGATGAGCACAGGGCCCTTTTGCTACCTTACTACCCTGATGGGCAAGCTGAGACTGATTTTGTCAAGGGCAGTCACAAAAATTGATCAGAAAGAAGTCACTCACAGCTAAGGTCTCCCCCAGTGCTTCCGTTCACGTATTATTTGACTTTAAATCACTTAGCTCCTCTCTCGCCCATGCTGTCATCTGCAAAATTGGTGTGATAAGCCTGGGTCTGCTTTCTTTACTAGCATGCCAGGAAGATTGAGAGCAGCTCGGCAGGAAGATGAGAAGCTCTGTGTCTCCACATTATTTGCATGAGCTGCATATCACCACGCCAGTTCCCAGGCACTCACCCTCCTGAGGACAGCCAGTTCTCTCCACCCCTCATCACAGCCTGGGGCCAACAGATGGCCAAATGTGTTCATGCCAGGCTTTCACTGGACTGGTGTGACCCCATTCCATGTATGGAACACAGTCCTCAGAGCACTCGGAAGTGATGAAGCAGGGCGGCTGGCTCTTATGGTTGTCCTTCTGGCTCTAACTTAAGACGATAGCACCTCTTTCTTACTTCCTTGTACTCTCCTTCCCCTCCCCTCCCAGACTGAAGCCTTCACGTCTAAGGTCTCTGTCCCCAGTGGGCTCCCATCCTGTGCATAGGATGCCGACAGGAGCAGCTCCTTCAGCTAACTCACTATGTGACCCTTTCCTATGCCTCGCTTCCTTCTCTGCCATCCAAGGAACCCCGAACCCCAAAGAGGACCAATGCCCTGGGTCAAACATCAAATGGTTCTTCTTGAACTCTGAGTGAAGCTGGTAGAACTTGGGGTGGTGGTATCCAAGGTTTCTGTCCGAAGACCCTGGGCTAAGACCAGATGAGACCTCTCTCTATGATGTAGGACCCTCAGAGATTAAGTACAGACTGAATCTCAGGTTCGGCTCTCTTGGATGTGCATAAGAAATGCACAGTAGCCAGAAGGTGTGGTGAAGGTCAGCCTTGATCTGGGTTCAGCTGAGACGGCTTACAAATCCTCCCCATCGCTTCCTCTAGCTATCTTCCCTCTGCCAGGGTGGAGACCCACATACCACCTGGGGAACTTGGCCCTTCTGCATGCTGCTTGTGGACTAGGATGCAAAGCTCTCAGCTACTGCTCTAGCGCTATGTCTGTCTTCCATGATAATCATGGACTACCCTCTAAAACTGTAAGCAATCCCCCAATTAAGTCTTTTCTAAGAGTTGTCTTTATCATGGCATCTCTTCATAGTAGTAGAACAGCAACTCAGACACATTTTATAGTTACCAGGCGTAAATAGGAAATAATACAGTAATCAAGTTCGCTCTGTAGACTGAACAGGGAGTGTACACCTTCTGTTGGGTTTACATCCACCTTTCTAGCCCAAATCCCAACAGGCTGCCAGAGTAACACAACCATCTATCTGTTTAATATATACTATTGTCCCTACATTATCAAGAAGAATTAATATATTGGCCCAGTGTCATGTAGCAAGTATCAGGGCTGAGGCTGAAACTCTAGTGCTCTTTGTCTCAGTCTGCCTTAGGTTCTTTACTTCTTGCTGTGAAAAATGCCATCAACAAAGGCTTAAAGGGGAGAGGGTTTGTTTTGGCTTCCTATTCAGGTTATAGTCTTTCATGGTGCAGACGCTACGATGGCAAGAGCTTGGGGGAGCTGGTCAGACCACATCCACAGCCAAGAAGCAGAGAGTCGAATGCTCGCTTAGCTCACATCTCCCATTTTATGTGGATCAGAAAGCCCCACCCAAGGAGCTATCTTTCCCATAATTAAGGTATTTCTTCCCATAACAAAATAATACACCATAGCCTTGCCCAGAGATCCATCTCCAAGGAGATTCTAGATTCGGTCAGCTTGACAATGAACACTAGCTACCACACATCTGTGGTGGTTCGAATATTCTTGGCCCATGGCAAGTGGCACTATTTGGAGATATGGCCCTGTTGGAAGGAGGATGTGTGTCCCTGTGAGGCAGGCTTTGAGAATTCCTAGTACTCGAGCTGTGCCCAGTGTGAGTGGAAGAGACAGCCTCCTCCTGGCTGCCTGGGGAAAACAGTATCCTTCTGGCTGCCTTCAGATCAAGATGTAGAACTCTCCTTGGCTCCTCTAGCCCCATGTCTGCCTGCAAGCTTCCATGCTTTCTGTCATGATATAATACACTGAACCTCTGAAGCTATAAGCCAGCCCCAATTAAATGTTGTCCTTATATAAGAGTTGCCATGGTCATGATGTTTCTTCATAGAAATGAAACCCTAAGACAGAAGTTGCCATCTGCTACTATTCATTAACTCAAAAAATACTTGTTCCTGAAATGAATGTTCACTGCTTAGAATGACCAATCACTATGGTAAGTTGTTGAGTCTTCAAAGACAAAGGAAACCTTTTCCTTGCCTCAAGGGATTAGAGTCGGCATAAATAACCAATGATATGTAAGCATTATACACAAAATAAGAAAGCCATAAAGAAGCATTATTTCATAGGATATACTATTATATGCATTTAAAAGGGCCTCTTGCTTATGATTGTCGGCATGTCAAAACATAATGCAGACACAAATTTAAGAGCTCAAAAAGAGAAAGGTGTGATTCAACTAATACATTCCAGGCTTGGCAACTGGAATTTATTGCTCATTAAAACTGTATTTTAATTATCCTAGTTTTAATTAAAGTATTATGTGGAGTTGGTGAAATGCAATTACGTGCAAGTGACTTAAGATGTATAATAGGTTAATATTTGTAAAGAAATGCATTATTGTCAGTAGATCTGCTCCTGTAAAATGAAGTGGCATTTTATTCCAAATGAAAAATCGCTACATAGAATATTAAACTCTTGTCATTAAAGTTAAACACTACATTGCC
Organism: Tokudaia tokunoshimensis; assembly: GCA_036184795.1. NCBI lineage: Eukaryota > Metazoa > Chordata > Mammalia > Rodentia > Muridae > Tokudaia > Tokudaia tokunoshimensis. The sequence continues at coordinate 31,660,880 of BTHU01000006.1, read as the reverse complement.
AACTCAAATGGAACCAAGCCATTGACGAGCACCCTCCCCATGCTGATTGGTTTGCATAGGGATGGCTGCCTGAACGTGGTCTGCCACATCAGCTGAGCAGAAGCCGTACCACAAGGAGTCACTAGCACCCTCAATTATTCCCTATGCACCTTGGGATGAGACTGACTTCACACCGGAGAATGTGTCCACTTCAAGGTAGAACCCACAATCTGATTCAAGAGTGTCGATAAGGAAACCCTCTGCCACATTGGCTGGCAGCCTGTCTGTAGAAAACAAGAATCCTCTTGCCACACAGCAGGGGCCATCTCAGCCACCTCTCACCAGCAGGGGCCTTCTCAGTCACCTCTGACTACACAGCAGGGTTCTAGAGCACAAACCGCAAGAGGCAGGCTGGGTGAGAGCAATACAGCCCACATCTTTGCCAGGGCTTTGGGCCCCACACATGCTCTTTCCTCCATCTCTCTCCAGCTGATAATTTTTATTGGTATTGATAATTTTTACTGCTATAGAGAGGGTCTTTGGTATTCCTCATCTTAAAGAAAAACCCCAGGTCTAGGGAGATGGCTCATTGGGTAAGACCACATGCATAGGGCCATGAGTTCTAATTCCTGGCACCTATGAAAAACTCAGGCATGACTGCACACAAGCCCAGAACTAGAGAGCTTGGAAACAGGAGGATGACTAGCCTAGTGGGGGGGGGAGGGGAGCTAGAGAACACAGCAGAGAGCAACAAAGCAGGACATCCAGCACACATGTATTTATGTCTCTACATATATCACAGCACACATATATCATACTACATCAAAACAAAATGACCAAGTCCTCTGTCTTGGTTGTGCCCACTGTGAATACCTGTTACTCTCTGAAGCATTCACAATAATCGGCCCCAAAGTTGTCTCAACTTGCCATCCTCGCTGTATTTTTACATAAATACTTTAAAATTATTACCCATTTTCTAGCTTAGAAACAATATTGAAGGCAAGACAGACATTGCTGATGGTGTATTTCCTTTAAGTTCAGTATTCAGTCTCACACTTGGTCTTTAGTCTCTGGACAATGCCATGCCTTTAAGACTTCTCATGCCCCTTACCTGTGAAGGTTGCTTGGAACTCCACAGAGTTATTGCATCACAGAGTTACTTGGCCCCTGGAAGCATCTGCCCTTGTCTCCTCTGTTACCGCAGCCAGTTTCTCTTCTCAAAGTGGCTCTGCTGCAAACATGGCTGTTTGTAAGACCTCCACTCTGCAGTCCTGCAGCTAACCCAGTGTGGCCAGGCTTGCTCGCACCTGCCCCTCGGGAAGCTTATCTGACTTTCTGACTCTGAAGGGCATCGTTTCAGGAACAGTTACAGTAGGGATCTCTCCCAATGCCACCCCCACTCTCTCTGTTCCCTCTGGAATTTCCTACGCACGGACTAAGCACCCCACTCTCTGTCTCATACGATCTCCCTTACACAGTTTCCATAGTTATATCTCTGTGCTTAATCTGAGAGTTTGCCTCAGATCTACCAGAACAATCTCTCTCAGTTTAACTACACAGAGGCTACTTTTTCACTCCTTCAGTTGACTTTTAAAATAAATGAAAATGTTTTGCACTGCAAGGAGTTTGGCTTTTTTTTTATTCGCACACAAAGGGATGTACAACATCAGTCACCACTGAGGGAGATGAAAATTAAAAGCTCAATGAGGAGAGAAAAAACGCCAATGAGATATCATCAGACATTTATCAGGATGGACAAAGTAAACCTAAAACGGGGACAACATTGTACACCAGAGCAGAAGCAGAAAAAGTAACTGTGCACATACCATTGGTGTCAATAAGAAATGGAACAGTCAGTCTGGAAGAGAGACTGTTGCCAACTTAACAGCAAAACCAAAAGCAGAACATGCAACTAGCTCCTGGGTGTCTGTCCCAGAAAAAAAATGAGTCTCCCATTCACAGAAAAACTCATGTGAGAGTGTTCACAGTGGCCGTATTCATAATGGCCCCAATCCGGATACAACCCAGCTATCTATCAACAGAGAAGCAATCGTACAGAAGCTGGTGCATTCACACAACACTCACACACTACAATCACAACCCAACCATTCACACCATGATAATACCCACCACGCAGAAAATCTTAGCACCTATGGGAAAAAGCTGGGCAAGGCCACAGGAACAACTGTAACCTCAGTGCAGGAAGGGGTGGAGGCAGGAGGATTGCTGCGGCTTTGCTAGCTGTCACCCTAGCTCCATGCTCAGTGGGAGATGCTGGGAATAAGGGAATAAGGCAGAGAGTGATAGGGCAGGAGGCACAGGATCCTCCGTGGCAGCTACCCATATATCCTCACACATGTGCATATACATCAGATACGTATATACCATATAAAGGCACACAAACAATCTAGGTAAAATACTAAATTTCATGTTATACAGATTTTGCCACATTTTATTCTTCAAAAGAAAGGAGTGCCCCTCTTATAAGGACTTTCTACTGTATACATAATAAAATTATTACTTATTTCCAGATTCTGGGGTCTACAGGATCTCCATGGGGTTTCCTCTCTACCTCTGCCTGACCCTTCCTCACAACTGACCTTAGCATGACACTTTAGCAAACATATCAAGCTACTCCCTGCACCTGAGCTCTGCCTAGAGCATATATCCTTTGGGTCCGTGCATAGCTGGTGCTCGTCAGCTGTAGACATCACCCCGAGAGGCCAACCCAGCACAGAGTGAGGGACCCTGCAATCCAACTGTGCCAGCGCTGCCTGGCTGTTGGCCTCGGCCCGCCTTCCTTCTCACCAGTAAATTTGGGATAATCGCAGTCCTCACTCACTGGCTGCTGTGAAGATTAAATGACTCATTATAAATAAAACACTTAAAACACTGCCTGGCAACTCCAAAATTGCTAATTATTATTATTATTAAATGTCATATTGAGACTATCATAGAAATTAGGTTGAATGAATGAAGCCAGACACAAAGGATTTCATATTCAATGATTCCATTTATATGAAAGTCTAGAATAAGAAACAATCAGCAATCTATGGTAATTAGATTAGTTGGGAAGGGGAGCTAGAGGAGAAAGCAGGAGGAGCTCTCTCCACTTGAATGGGGAGAGACTAAATCGGCAGGCATAGTTGCAAAAATTCACCCACCCATGGGCTGAAAATCTGTGTACTTTATATTAGCCAAATTTTTATTAGATAAAGTGGCTGACATTTATTTGTGTGTGTGTGTATGTGTGTGTGTGTGCGCGCGCGCGCGCGCGCGCGCGTGTGTGCACAGATGGATGTACATTCATGCATGCATGGTGTGTGTGGACCAACGGACAATGTTTGGGGTCGGTCCTCAAGAGCTGTCCACCTTGCTCTTTAAGTCAGGGTCTCTCAGTGGCCTGGAGTTCTCCAAGCAGGCTAGGCTGACCAGCCAGTGACCTCCAGGGCATTTCTAGTTCTACCTTCACAGCACAGGGACTGCAAGCCTCTTTTTATTTTATGTTTTTAAGGTACATTCTGGGTATTGAATCCTAGTCCTCATACTTGCAAAGCAAGCATATAATCAGCTGAGGGAATTTCCCCAAACATTAATAGTCAACTCAAAGGAGCCCTACCCCTGGACCCTCTGTTGTCACTCCTTGGTCACATCCTCTTAGCATCTCTTCCTACATCCTGCTCCCACATGAGATCATGGCCTCGCCAATGGCAGCACTTTTGAGGCCTTGCTTTTCTCCTGGTGCCGACCAACCAGACTGGTGCTCAGCATTAGGCAGGCATTCAGTATCTAAGAACCAGGGGAAGGGAAGAGAAGGGCTAAGAGGGAGAGAGGAGGAAAAAGAGGAGAGAGGCCGAGGCAGAGGAGGCCATGGGCATGGCCTTGGGCACGTCTTCCTCTCAGCACTGCCAAATGTAAGCATAGAACATGGGGTTACAAAGACTTCCCTTGCACTTTCCTAAGTTTTAACAAGCAAGAACCAATGGGGTAAAGGGGAGAAAAGTAGCTTGCCCAAGACGGGAACCTGGGTCGGAGTCCCCATATTCCAGCCAGCTTGACTCATGCTAAGTAAGGCTCACTTCACAAGTATAGATATGTTCTATAAACAGTCACAAAATGCCTATAAAACATAATATAAAAAATTTTAAAGCACATTATTTTGAAAGCTCAGTTAACTATAAAAATATTATTACAACCAGATCTACTTCACGAGAACATTGAGTTGTGGCTCCCAACACAAGTGCTAATTTCAACAGATCTTTCTTGGAGCAGCGGAAATGAAATGGTAATAAGTTAATGGATGCCTGGGTATTTAAGCATGGACAATTATGAGCCAGGCTGTTTGTACATCACCTGGGATGTTGTTCATTGCCCATACTTCACAGTCCGGGTTGTTACTGGGAAGCCGTCTATCGCAAAGCCGGCAGGAGCTTTGAAATATTCAATCTATAAACTTCACATTTCCAGGAAAACATGTGTGAGGATGCCTGTGCTCACACATTCCTGTCAGGTAGACTGCAGGATGCAATCTGAGCACAGAAACCCGCAATTAAGCAAAAGAATGGCACTGTACACACCAAGTTTTTGCATCCTAATCTGATAACTGCCTGCGTGAATTACCTCCTGGGGGTAAGAGAATCTGCATGGCATCCAGATTCGAATTTCAAAGCTGGAGAAATAAAAGGAGGGGAAGAAAATAGATCTAAGCCAGGATAACACGGAGGACTTTCTGTTTTCGACTTAGACTACATTAATAAGACAAAGCTGTCTTCAACTCTGACATGAGAAGACAGCAAATTAACTGTTTGGAACCAATAAATCAAAAGAATAAACTTGCCTGCTTTTTAAATATCTTCTCAGATACATAAAACCCATAATCATCTATTCAAATTTCCCAGTATAACTTATCCTCGGTGCTTTCAGAACATCATCTGCCTTTCTAAGATGGTTCTGTGTCAATAGTCATTTGCTGTGCAGCGAGTTGCTTTTATTCAGCTCCCCTCCCTCTGGGGAAGTGTAGATGCCACCTGACATTCTTGACAACCACCCACCCATTCAGTCCTAAGGCCTGAACCTCTGCCTTTCAGGCCTTACAGTTATGGAGATGCCTTCGGTAATCATCACCCTGGGGGAAGCCCGGTTGTGATTAGAAAATACCCCAAGCAGAAGGGAACTAGAGACTGGAAGGGTTAACAGAAGATAGAACTACTGGGATGCTAATCTTAGTGTCTCCTCTTCTTTTTAGAGGGTGGCAGTCGTTCAAAACAGGGTTTCTCTCTGTAACCCTGGATGTCTTAGAACTTGTTCTGTAGACCAGACTGGTCTTGAACTCAGGCCTCTGTCGCCTGAGTGCTGGTATAAAAGGCATGAGCCAGACTGCCTGGCATGTGTCTCCTCTTCTATGAGAGTTCTGACTAAAGCCATCAATCTTAAGAGGATGATGTAAGGAGCCCAAACAGGACCACTACAATATGGTTACAATGACCCTGTCAGCTACCTTTATCTCCTGGGTAACAGGAGAGATGGTAGCCTCGCTACTGAAGCTGAGGAGAATGAGATTAAGGCCCCCTGGAAGGCACAGGCCATAGGTTCTGGAACAGGAGTCTCACAGTTACAGCCTGAGGACAGGTAAAGAAAGGAGCCTCCAGCATTCAGGTGCAAGCCAGCCCTGGGTTCCAAGCACTAACTAAGGGCCATGCTAGTTATGGAGTCTCTCTCTGCCCTTCCGTCCCTCTTCCCATCAACATCAATTCTTCATTGCCTTTGCAACATTTCTTTCCATTGCTGTATGAGCTGTGCATTTACAAGCTCCAGGAAAGAAGGCTTTGGTTTGCCCCCTGCTTCCTGGGCTATGGGCACTTGTTACTTGACAATGCTTTCCTCTGCCATTTTGTGAATACTAAAATAAAAAGAGAGCTGGGGAGGGAGGGAGGAGGGAAGGAGGGAGAGAGGGAGGGAGGGAGGAAGGGAAGAAGGAAGGAAGGAAGGAAGGAAGGAAGGAAGGAAGGAAGGAAGGAAGGAAGGAAGAAGAGATCCTAAGCCAACCTCTGTGGCAGAGTACCAGCTGATACATTGCAACTCCCTGGACTTGACCTACTGCTCCATGTATTTCATAGGTTTGCAAAGAGATTAATAGGCCAAGTTCAACCTAGACCTTGCATCTGATATATGCAACTATCTGATCATTGACTGTGATTGTCCAAATATAACTGTCCATAAAGAATTAAAGAAACCACCACTACTATCTCAGAATACACACACACACACACACACACACACACCTACCCCATCTCCCACTCACACACATACATATTCACATACACTCACATCTCCCACAAACACTCACTCACATACACACACATATACACACCAAACACAAACTCAAGTACACTCTCACAGACACACAAACTCCTACACATATACATTCAGACACACGCACACACACACACACACACACACTCATACACCCAGTTACACATACACACACACAAATACATCCATGCACAAACTCATTCTCTCTCTCTCTCTCTCTCTCTCTCTCTCTCACTCACTCACACACACACACACACACTCACATACACTCACAGTCACACAATGCATACATGCAAACCTGCTTCTCCTAAAATTAAATTTTTCTGCTCGCTTTGGGAGACAGTAACACCATTCTACCAGATCTGCCTGGGCTTTTCCCCACCTCTTAAATCCCACATCCAATCCAAAAGGAAATCCTGGTGATTCTATTCCTTCACTCTCCTGATATTTGACATTTCTCCCTCCCTCTACCCAAACCCACACAAGCCCTTGTTATTTCAAACTGAAAGCTGGGCTTCTAAATAAATGAGCAAAATTACCTGAAGCCATGGGAGAAATGATCAAAAGCACGAAGCAAGTTCATCAAGTAATGGAACAGAAAACTCAGCTTGACTGTGAGGTGAGCGTGGGCTCTAGCGTCAGAACCCAGGCCTCAATCCTACTGCTTCGGCCTGTCAGCTGCATGCCCTGGGGTGAGTTAGTATCTCTAAACTTCAGTTCTGATAGCTGTAAGTGGAGCTAATTATAAGTGCCCCAGAAGGCAATTCTGAGGATTACAGAAGATATGTTTCAAGTAGGTCCTCAATAAATAATAGCTGCTAGGATTATTAATAGGCTATTTAACTAATTCTTCAAGTTTGGAAACATTAGAGTTACTGTATCTTTTTAAGAGAAAAAAAATCCACTTCATTATAAGCCCAAAGGTCAACTTTTAAAGGTCATAAGATAATGTTATAAAGAGAGGGAGGTGGCTAGGGTGGCCCCCACAGAAAGGGTCTCCAGGGACTTCACCTGCCAGGGCTGAAAGCCACTGCAAGTTCTTGACTTGTGCTCAGTTTCATGGTACACTTTGGGTTGAATTCTCCGATCTTAGACACAGCCCTCGAGCAGATTGGATGCCCCCTGAGCTCCCTGTGTGCAGCCGCCTGGGTCAGAAGTGGAAGTTTCTTAGGAGCAGTATATCTTGGAACGGTGTATAAACTGTTGGGGAGAGGCACACACGTGCTGATTTATGACATCTCATACAGCAGACACTCAGGAAATGTGGGGCGGTGATGAGGTGGAACATACAAAACTAAAGGACCTTGTAGGAGTGTAAATATTCATAATCAGCCCTGTACGCCACAACGCTGCCGAAGCCAGAGGTTTATCAATAGTTTTATGCTTATAAACTATTTGTTTGATGGGACACTGCGTTAGGACTTTAATCACACCATCATTTTGTCAGCTCATTAGGAATTTAATAGTCTTTAGCATGAGTCTGCAAGTGAAAAAGAAGCCATGAAATTATGAGTTATTTCAATGTAAAAATCAAGAGTTATTTCAACAGATGCCCTGTCATACTTTGAATGAAGGTTGTCTCTCGAGCATAGCTGGTTCACATGGTTGATGTGTGAACCAACATGTATTTATTTGCTACCAAGTGAATGAAAATGCCCCGGACACCACGAACTCCCAGCCCCTGGTATTATGAGCTCCTGGTATTATGCCTGAGAAGAATCCTAATGCAGCCTATTTTCCGAACCTCACTGCTCTTAGCACCCCAGCATTCCTCCCACCTTCTCCTGCCCCTCCCATGCTCCTCCCGTGCTCCATGCTGGTCCTCCCAGAACATTTATACCGCACTGTATCTCAGCTGCTTTCTGCTCAGCAGACGGTCTCCCACAGCGATGAGATATTGATCCTTCCTCTTTGTTTCACCCAGTCCCAAGAGACGTCTGTTATGATTGGAATCAATACGAAGGTGAATATCCAAGAAACTTCAGGTACAGAAAAACGGCTTAACAGCCATGCTGTTGAAAGGAATTGGTTTTTTTTTTCTTTTTACAAGAATTCTAAAGTATGCTTGTTGCATATATTTCTATTTTCTCCTATTTGCCATTTGGTAAGCAGGCCCACACAGGGTTCAAATGTCAAGGTGGGATAACAGGTCTATTGGGCTCGTAGAGGGAGGTCCATGGTGCTCTGCTAAGGGGGAAAGTGGGTCTATAGCCCATGGTTAACTTCCACAGTCGCATCTGAAACCCGCCCAGCAAATACCTCACACACATCCTTTCTAAACCAAACCTAGAACCTTTCCCCTCAAGTATTCTGATCTGCAAGCAAGCACTTGGCAGCATGAATATTTGACTTTTACCTCAAGCACATAGCATTCCGTGATTCTTTTTGAAAATTTTTATTTTTGAAGTTTTTGCAGTTGCAACATTATCTTCCCATTCTATTGCAAGGTGCCCACTTAAGTAATACATAGCAAGGACTAGGAAGTCAGCTCAGCAAGTAAAGTAGCTGACTCACCGTGTGAGACCCTGAGTTTGGACGCCCAGAACCAATGCAGAGCTGGGCGCAGATGCATGTGCCTACTATAACCACAGAGATTCTTTCTGAGATAGGAGATAGAGAGAGCTCATGGGCTAGCCTGATACATGGTGGCAAAAAGACTGACTCAAACAAGGTGGATGGAGAAGAGCACCAAGATTATCCTCTGCTCTGTGCACACACTCCCTCAGGGTAAAGAAAAACTATTAATCCAATGTTCTTTTGAACCACTGAAAGCTCCAAATGGAGAAAACTTGCCTGACATTCAACACGTATCTTGAATGTGAGGCATGCAGGAAGACCTTAAGATAGGCCTTATCTGTGCGATTAGCAATAGATGGGCGAGCCCCTAATTGGACAGAAGGAAATAAAACTGTCATGGAAGAATGAAAGGATAAGGAAAAATAAGCAGTAATTGGTGCTTTATCGTCACAGTAAGCAGTATCCAATGTGAGGCTGAAGGGAAAGTGGAGAGGGACCCCACAGCTGTGTAAGTAAACACAAGGCCTGGGTACCACACAGTTGTGGGTGACAGGGGTGAGGTGTAGTATTCAAAACCAGAGAGAATGGGCTTCAGGGTAGAGAGGAGACCTTAGGTTCAGGATGTACAACAAGCAGAAAGCAACTGCACCAGGCTCCTTGCTTAAATGGCTTAAAAATAGGCAAGCCAGCCCTGGAAGCAGCTGCTCACTAGGGAAGCTTCCAGCCGCCGGCCACTGAGCCATCCTTCCCTGACTAAGAGCATGGTGCAGGCACATGCAGAGAATTACATCTGCTCACAGGAGCGACTTACATTCTGCTGCTTGGAATAATCTTGTGTCCTTCTCTAAACCACGTCACTTGCGGTCTGGGGCAGCTGACGATAGGCAATAAGTTTAGAAGTGCCGCGTGCCCTTGAGAAACTGTTTTCCTCTGGTCTGTATCCATGAAGTTTCCCATATCTGCAGAGAAAAATTAGACTTTTAAGTTCTGGAGCACGCTATTTTTTGAGTGGGAGTAGGGGTCAGAGAGGGAAATAGCTATATTTTACAGTGAATTCGGTGCCACCACCACGTTTAATAAGGTGACAAGCGAGAGTGAACGGCAGTGCTGAGGAGTGCAGATGCCACCTTGAGAGAGAGGAGCATTGGCTGAGCTGTGTGCCTCTAAAGCAGCCACTGGGCTCTCATCAGCGAGGCCACCAGGCTTTGTCACACTGCAGTAATATAATGGCTGTTCACAGCTGACTGTAACACTAGAAAAAAATTTTCTGGAAGGCATTCCTGTTCCCATGAAGCAGATTTTACAGAGCTGCAGTGCAATGTCCCTGGACACCCTGCAAGTACCCATCCCCTCCTGGGTCTCCTCAGCTACCTCCTCATCTCGGGGACACTGTCTCCACTCACAAGTCTTTGGAAACCAATGTGTTCCAACCCTTAGAGAGTTCACAAAGAATTCTATTGCCCACCCCACACTGATGATATAACATGGGGTAGTTATTGTTCTACTGATTAAAACAGCTAAAAAAAAATGGAGGACCTAGCCATCAGACTGTAGATTAGAAAGGCTCCCTTTTATACCGGGAACCTGAAATATCAAAACAATTTCTATCTTGTGATCAGATACAGTTCATGTATACAGATATTTCCATACCATACTTTTTGTGTAGTAATGTGTGTGTGTGTGTTCTCATGTATATGCAAGTATGTATGTGTGTGTGGGGGGGGGAGTGAACACACACACATGAGTATGTATGTACGTTCATATGGAGGCCTGAGGATGATCATGTATCTTCTTGATCAGTCTCCATGTGTTGTTTGAGATACTGTCCATCACTGAACCAGAGGTTGATAATTGGCTATACGGGCTGGCCGGCAAGCCCAAGGGATCTACCCAGTACAATGCTGGGCTCTGGCTTTATATGTGGGTGCTGAGATTCAAACTTGGTTCCTTGTGGTTGTAGAACAAGTACTTTAATGACTGAGTAATCCCTTAGCTACCATATATTCATCCATCCATTCATCCATCCCTCCTTCCTTCCTTCCTTTCCTTTCTTTTCTTTTTTTCATGGAGGCGGAGTCTCACTGTGTAGCCCTGGCTGGCCTAGAAATGACTATGTAAACTGGAAGTCATAGAGATCTGTCTTTTGAGTAATGGGGTTAAAGAAGTGTGCCACCCATACCTGACCACAGTATATTATTAAATAAATCTCATTTTTAGATTTTTCTATGAAAGAATGCTATCCTCTGTAGTGTTATCATTAAAAGCTATTTTCTATGTGACAGGACACACCATGAGGGCACACTACGGAAGAGCTATGTAACATGAAGGAAAACACCTTTGCCTATGTGAATGTAAAGGAAGACCACATACACTGTCAGAATGAGAGACAAAGGGTGGGGCCAAGGGCATGGGAAACTACGCAAAGCCCAAACTTCATAAATGCAATGTAGTGTGCTATAATCAATTCCAGGCTCTTAACTTACTCAAATATGGTTTGGGTATTGATCTACATTCTATTTATTATGGTTTCAATTTTTTGTATTGAATAAAATGTTCTGAATTATTCTGTAGATAAACTTGGCAGTGTTTTCATCTTCAACAAACCAGAAAGACTGATGCCTCCCTTGAGGCTTAAATAATAGCTAAACACATATAATATGGGGACCTCCCTCTGTCATATAAGTGATTATGATAGGTGAGTGAGATAGGTTCATGTTACTATGTGCTAACATAAAGTTATGGATCATAACTGGGGCCAAAATTAGAAACAGCAATCTTGGAATCATTGGAATAGAAGAGACACACTACAGTGTGACCTCAGGCCTGGGGCATCCTATAATGTAAAATTTCAGGATGTTCTTTTGCTTCTTTTTAAACATGACATTTTGGTAGTATTTGCAACTACACTGAAGCAGACAGTCCACTGGACAGATCCTCTTCTTCAAAGACTTCCTATCATAGGGAGAGAGCATGTGCACCAGCCAGGTCTCCTGCCCCTAAAGAATTTATGAGAGTCAAGGTCTCTGCCCTTTGATGGTGCCTTATTTTAAAACTTTTTGTTCCCCAAAATGGATCTTCTGGATAAAGAGTAGATAATTACAGCATTGATGACAGCCAGGGTATGACTATCAAATCTACTGAGTGGCAAAATGACTTCACAACAGGTCATGGGGAAGAAGCAGGAGAATCTGACTTCAGTTAGGTTTAGCTTTTCATTCTAAACATATTTAACCCCTTTACCTACAAGCAAATGGAAGTTGGTTTATACAGAGCACCTTTCTTACTCCTCCTCCTTCCCCTAGAGGCTTAGCAAAACCTGAATCTTTTCATCTTTTCAATTAGAAAACAAAGCAACTCTTCACCTGGGTCCTCAAGTTTGGTTTTAGATTTAAAAAATTCTATCTATCTATCTATCTATCTATCTATCTATCTATCTATCTATCTATCTATCTACCGATCCACACCCACCCACTCACCCACCTATCCATCCATCCATCCATCCATCCATCCATCCATCCATCCATCTGTGTGTTTGTGTGTGTATTTGTGAGCATATACTACAGGATGTGTGTAATCATGGTCATGTGAAGGTCAGAGGTCAACTTGCAGGAATTTGTTCCTCATTTTGTCATGTGGATTTTGCAGACCGACTTCAAAAATTCATCAGGTTTAGTGGCAAGGGTCTTTACCTACTGAGATATTTTGCCAACCCTATTTCTAATTTTAGCCATAACCCTGTATTATTAATTATTTTCATTCATTCATTCATTCATAAGCAGTGTCTCATTGGTTGCTCTATCTGACATTAAACTCACTATGTAGCTAAGAATCATCTTGAACTTCTGATCTTCCTGCCTCTACTGCCCAGTTTGGTGCTATCGTTAGAATATGGGGCATTATCCAAGCTAGGCAAGCATTCTACCAATTGAATTAACACCCCCCCACAGCCTGTATCACACTTCTGTTTTATAGGAACCAAGGACAAGTATCAATTGCTGCAACAGAGAGCTCCTCCCCACAGCTGCTGCAACTCTATGCATCACTTAAAGCCTTTACTCGCTCCACACACGTACATGCAACTTGAATTTCTGATTTTCTTTGCAAGAGAGCTCCCATCCTGTTCCGCACCACGCAGCGGTAAAACCCGGCATCCAGCTTCTGCAAAGAGGGGATGATATACCTGCAAAATTCCAAAAAGAAGTGTCAGTGGCAAAACCTGGAAAGAGCAACCATGGCATGTTCAAGTAGTCTGTGTCTTAGGAACTGAAGACACACCCAAGCCTTCCTTCCCCACACCCCAAATCCAATGAGGCTGCAGACTTTTACATAGAGTCAGACTTCAATCTGTGTCCTGTGTCAGCACAGGGATGTGTATGAATTAGGTTTTACTATGTTGTTGGGGTTGGAATATGTAATGTCCCCATAGGCTCACTTGTTTGAACACATAGTCTCCAGTAGGTGGTGCTAGTTCAGAACCTTTAGAGGATGCAAATTCACCACAGAAGCCAATCACTAGAGAGTCAGGCTTTGAGGTTTTACAGCAGGCCCTGCTAGCTATTTACTCTGCTTTTGGACTGCCAGGCAACGTGACCAGCTGCCTCAGACTCCTGGTGCCATGCCTTCTCTACCATGTCAGACTGTATCACTCAGAACTGTGAGCCAAAAGAAGCTTCCCCTCTCTTGGGCAGCTTTTTGTCAGGTACCTAAGAATGTTAAGTAGCTTGTGGTCACAGCTATTAAAACAGACTTGTCAATGTAAGAAAATCACTTTTTCTCATGCTGTGAAATCTCAGAGTTTGAGGACATAAAATCTGGAACTACAACTCCTTCACATAAAGCCTAAGCCATTCTGTACCAAGACCACTGCCACCTTTAGGATGAGCTGTGGTTGTCCTTAGGCAAAGCAGGCTCAGGACCAGGACAGTCCTATCTCCACCCCAGTGCTGATGTCTCTTAGTATAATGAATGCTCCTCCACTTCTCCTTCTTCGTGTGCCTGACACTGAGAATAACTTTGTGACAGTCTCAGATGTAATTATTTACCTTGAGTAATGATGACTGATTCTAGTTTCTATTCCTGGGACTATAATAATCCCTCACACCCCATACCTCCCTAAAGGTCTTATCAGTTCTTCACAGGTCAGTAAGAGACATGTTTTCTATGACAGTCCTTCTGTGAGCATAACAGCAGTTTTGTAAGTCAGAATGTTTGAAACCTGTAAGCAAGCTGGGGTGTACTTAATGACCACTGTCGAGAATGCAACAACTCCTGAACCCAGACCTGAGTTGGATCATAGACCATGTTCACAAACAAACTAAGAACAAACTTTGTGCAAACCATCTGTCTGATAAAGAGTTAATATTGAAAATATATAAGGAACGCCCTAAAAGTGAGAAGGCAGAAATCTGAAGAAGGAAAATGGACAAGGGGTTGCAAGAAGGTACTCAGTGCATCCATGTCTGAAAAATGCAACTCCTAGTCACACTAAGATGGCACTACCACCCCAGCACCTAAGAAAGCTAAGAATAAAGAACAAACCATGCTGAGGAGGGAAAGAAGGGAATGGCTTTGTCCAGGGCTGCTAGGCATGGAAACAGAGACACTACTACAGAATAGAGTGCTCTTTGCAAAAGCTATTATAGATTCCGCTTCTCTGAAAGGGAACTGAGATGGTCAGTATATGCTTGGCTAAGGGAATGGCACTATTAGGAGGTGTGGCCTCACTGGATTAGGTGTGTCACTGTGGGTGTGGGCTTTAATACCCTCATCCTAACTGCCTAGAAGACAGTCTTCTCTTAGCGGCCTTCACATGAAGGCATAGAACTCTCAGTTCCTCCTGCATCATGTCTGCCTGGACACTGCCATGCTTCCACCTTGATGATAATGGACTGAACCTCTGAACCTGTAAGCCAGTCCCAATTAAATGTTGTCCTTTATAAGAGCTGCCTTGGTCATGGTGTCTATTCACAGCAGTAAAACTCCAAGACAGGAACTCTAATTAAGGATAGGAAGATACTGAAGTCCATGTTCACTGACGCTCCATTCCATGCAAGCTCTAGAAAATCCCTAAGAATCTGTCAGCCCAGGAATGGATGAAACACAGTATATGCACAAAAGAAAACACTATATAGCCTAAAACCAAGAAAGCCAGGTTTCCCCCCAAGAACATGAACGAACCTGGCAGACACTATGCTCACTGAAAAAAGCCAGTCAAAGGAGAAACAGCATGCAATGGTGACAGCAGAGTGAGTAGAGTGGGGGAGGGGGCCACGCGAAGGAAAACCAACTTTAGTTAAAGTGAAAAGTCATACAAGGCATAGAGTACACAACTAGTAATATGGTATTGTGCATTCAAGGTTGACCAAGAGATCGCCTAGGTGTTCTTTTACAATGTGTTAAATTATGTTTATCATTAACATAGGTGGCCATGATGTGCGGAGGGTATGCATGCCACACAGTACACATGCGCAGGTCAAAGGACAACTCTGTGGAATCTATTCTTTCCTTCTACCTTTCCATAGGCTTCAGTGATTGATTTCAGGCCAAAAAGCTTGTGTGGCAAGAACCTTTACCGGCTAAGCCATCTTGCAGCCCCATATGTTCTTCTTACATAAAAATACTGCTGAAAGGACGGGGCTGCAAGGGATGAAGAGGCAGCTTTGGCAGTGCTGTGAGGCGTGTACTTATCACTGTCTCACTGGGTCATGTGTACTACACAGAGACAGCGAGTTACATGCCTACTGTAGCATATTAAAATACATCACGTGAGCTGAGGAGATGGCTTGGCATTACAAGTATGAAGAGCTGAGTTCACATGCCCAGAGCCTACCAATAAGGCTGCGCATGGTTGCACATACCTATAACACTAGTGCTGAACATGCTGTGTATGCAGGAGGACCTGTGGTCACATCCCCAGAACTCTCCAAGAAGGCCGCGGATAGCTCTATACACTTATAACTCCAGGGCTGATATGGGCAGAGGCAAGAAGATTTCTAAGGCTTTCTAGCCACAAACGTTGATCCATAGTCATTGAGAGATCCTGTCTCAAAGCCATAAGGAGGAGATGAGAGTGATGGAGCAGGACAACTAACATCATACCCTGGCCTCCGTGTACACTCACGTTTGTACATACTCTAAACTAAATAACATAAAATAAGATATATGGGTTGAGGTTATAGCTCAGTGATAGGTGCTTACTTATCAGGTCCAAGGTCCTACCCAAAAGGCTTAAGTAAATACAAACTAACTGCATGTTCACACTGTAATAGAACAAAGAAAACTACCATCTCTGAATGAAGAAATAAAGAATAAGACTTGAGGCCTGGGTCCCTTTCATACTGGGAAGGAGTCATAAAGAGGGGAGCTTGAGTGTACACAAACTCCCTAACATCAGAAAATCATGGTGGAGCTCTCCCTTAACAAAAGCGAGGTTCTGGCTGTGGCTGTCTATCTTCTGAAGACCAAGTAGACCTAGATACATTGATATTCAACTAATCGTTCATCTTTTTTATTCAAGTATGTCCAATTAGTCACCCTGGAGAAGGAACCCAGAGGAATGATTTTAAGTGAACGAAACCCTTGGACAATGCAGGTAATTCAGCAGTGAGCAAGTATTAATCACAGTGAGTCTCCCTCTGATAACCTTGCAGTGGTCCTGTGGCAGGACTCATAAAATCTTTTATGATAAGAAAAAATATTGCTGAGCATTAATCTTAAAAAACTCTGTTCTATTATGAGGAACAGTTCATCCCAAACAAAATTAATTACTGAAGACAATCAGAATAATACTAAACCAGGCACAAAGAGTCAATGCTGTGTATTTAAATTACAAATCAGACTGGAAGGCTGCATGCTCTGATTGTTGTGTACTGTGATTACAGGGACGAGGGTTCTGAGATCAGGTTAAAGCAAAATCAACAGAAGTTCTTTAGAGGAGCTTGAGGACAGGTCATTGCAGCACTGGAAAGCCACAAGGACAATTTGATCATGGCAACATAACCATGCTTACATAATTGTTACCCATTCTATTTTTTTCTCTTTTTAAGTATCCTGCATAGATGTAAAATTCTTATGAATTTCTACAATAATCTTATATGCTAATGCACAAAAATAGCATTGCTTTCAAACAACAGGAAGAGGCAGATAGCAAACTGAGTATTAGGCATATGCTGCTGTGTGCTGTCTCCGAAGATAATGTTGCACCAGGGGAAAATATACAAAAGCGTTGTGAAGTCCCCCACCTCTTACCGGAATTCCTGCACAAATTATGTTCACCTAACAGATGGGAGTGTTCGTTGTAAGCCCACTGTTTATAAACACACATTTTTAAGCAGGGAAACTTTCCTGGCTCATTATAGGAAGGTATGATGAAATCGTGGTACCATATGTTGCTCAAATACAAGCATCTCTTACTCCTGCTCTGGACAACTCTGAGGCAGTGTGTGAATGTACCACAGCAAGTGGGTTTCTGATAGATCAACACAGTGCTCTCCAGGCCAGTAGAGCACCAGATCCCACCAATGCCAGGGATGACAGGGCCATGTCAGCTGGGGACATACATCAGCCATCAATGATACTTTAAACCTCCATTAGAACTACCCAAGGCTTTTTCTAGAAAGCATCTTCAGATCCATTCCTACCCAACAGGAACTAGGACAGGATGGAAAATTGACACAAAATCTGTCCAGGATCTGAACCTTTCACTTTTTTGCACACCATTCTAAGAACATGTCTCAGAGAAGAAAAGACCACACTGGCTAATCCTAGGCTAACTCCAGGGCACAGAGACATTGCATGGCCAAGTCAGCACTGCTGCTGGGAGCTGGTGCTGCATTAGAACTTGCCTAAGATCTGACAGGTGAGGTGAGAAATAAGGCAGAGGTTGGACATGATGGTGACCGGACATGACAGTTGAGGTGAGACAGTATGAACACAACACAGGATGCAGTGTTGTGGCTATGTAATACCAACCTCACCAATGATGGTGAGGGGACCTGGAAGTGATAGGGTACAGCAATGGTAGGATTTCAAAATGGTGTAGACATGGTGGTGGAAATGATGGTGGTAGTAACAAGGCAGAGGAAGGGACAGGACAGTGGTGAAGACACAGCTGTGGCATTGGGACATGCATGGCTGTGGAGGGACAGGACAGTGGTGAAGACACAGCTGTGGCATTGGGACATGCATGGTTGCGGAGGGACATGGCAGTGGTGAAGACACAGCTGTGGCATTGGGACTTGCATGGCTGCGGAGGGACAGGACAGTGGTGAGACACAGCTGTGGCATTGGGACATGCAGGACTGTGGAGGGACAGGACAGTGGTGAAGACACAGCTGTGGCATTGGGACATGCATGGCTGCGGAGGGACAGGACAGTGGTGAAGACACAGCTGTGGCACTGGGACATGCATGGCTGCGGCATTGGGACAGGACAGTGGTGAGACACAGCTGTGGCATTGGGACATGCATGGCTGCGGAGGGACAGGACAGTGGTGAAGACACAGCTGTGGCATTGGGACATGCATGGCTGCGGAGGGACATGGCAGTGGTGAAGACACAGCTGTGGCATTGGGACATGCATGGCTGCGGAGGGACATGGCAGTGGTGAAGACACAGCTGTGGCATTGGGACATGCATGGCTGCGGAGGGACAGGACAGTGGTGAAGACACAGCTGAGGCATTGGGACATGCATGGCTGCGGAGGGACAGGACAGTGGTGAAGACACAGCTGTGGCATTGGGACATGCATGGCTGTGGAGGGACAGGACAGTGGTGAGACACAGCAGCACCTACAAGTGGAGCAAATAGAGTATTTGATGGCCACTGGGGCAGTAGGTCAGATCAGGGGGGTTAGTGTGAGTCCCTCAGTGGACTGGATTCTGGCATGACTGTAGTGCTGGGGGCAGGTAGGTCATTTCACTCCACTCTGCCCAGTCTCCAGTGACCCCACAATTCTAAGGATGCTCCACTATTTGTTCAAAAATGCAACTCACCCGAGATAGTAATGAAACTTTGTTTCTGGGATTTGATTATGTTCAGAATTATCTAAACAAAAATAACTAAAGGGAAGATTAAAACAAATACAAACTGACAATGACCATGGCTTCCACTCATTGATAGAGAGTCAAACAAAACAAACATGGGGTAGGAGGCATGCCTAGGACAAATTAGGCTGATAAATGGAATTCTTCTGGAAAACAACTATTGTATTTCTTAAAATGTATGACAAAATATAAATTATGTCTCCTTGGCAGACATTCCCAACAAGAAGATACTAGGACTGAGAATATTCATCAGGGTAACAAGACCACAACTCCAGAAAATGTCAGATCTACATCTCTTGATAGTAAGGAATTATACTAGTAATTCTGGGTGGGGATGTAGTTCAGTTCATGGAAGGCCTGCCTAGCAGGTACAAAGTCATGTGTTTGATCCCTAGCACCACTTAAACTAGGGAGGATGCCACACTCTATAATTCATGAACTTGGGGCTGGGGAATGTACGCAGGAAGATCAGGAGTTCAAGTCATCCTTGGGTACATAGGAGATCCATTTAGCCTGGGCTAAGAACTCTGCCAACCAACCAACCAATAAAGTACTACTGCTAATACTGATGATAAGAAAATAAAAATTTAGGGCTAGAGATGTAGCTTGATGATTCAGTACTTGCCTAGCAAGTATGAGACTCTAGTAAAATTTGAAAAAGAAAACAATTAAAGAAATGAACTAATGGGAAGGGGGACTCCCTAAGTGGTAGGAGAAAGCTTCCCTGTTATCCATAAGACACAGACAGATTCAGGCCACAGAACCACACAAAACTTCCGCTATCTACAAGCATAATTTTATGCTAGTATGATAACTATTTTACATGAATAACTACCAGATTTTATAAGCTTTTATGACTTGGACAAAAGTTCTTATTTTTGTAGTTAAAAAGAGGGGGTTTAGGGAAATACACAGTAAAAGCCATCACCTCATCTTGGGAAGGTTACATGCTAATTGTGTTTTCAATTTTATTTTTATAAATTTCCTGTATTAAACTTTAAAAAACAATAATCCAAAGTGGAATGAGTCTGGAGCTGACTGTTTCCTCAAGCAAAATAATGATGAAAAAAATCTATGGTGGAATTTGATATGAAAATAGATGCACAATTTTGATGGTGTGCCTGACTGACAGGTCATACGCACTGGGCAAGTTCAAGGTTATGTCCTTAGAAGAGTTAAGTCATCAGTATAAAGTTAAAGTGGGCAGAACAGAGAAGAATGAGTTGTCCATCAGGAACCCTGTATTTGTCAAAATTACTCTGTGTGTGTGTGTGTGTGTGTGTGTGTGTGTGTGTGTGTGTGTGTGATATCTGGTTATTTAAAAATGATTTTAAATGAAGAAGGAAACTAGATGCCCGTGGGTCTGGGCCACATGTAATGAGCAAGCAGTAGTTGCATTAGGGTTCAATCTGGATGGATAAAGCTTCCAGAGACCAATGGGATGCCAGTGTCCCACGAGCTTCTCATGATAGCCTCCACGAATGACTATGCTTAGACTTTATCCCAACACTGACCAAAGTCAACCCAAATTTCAAGAGTTGCTGTTGAAATATTCCTAAGTCTCTCCAGGACCTTGTGATTATTTTCTTTTTACCAACATAAGCAATGACTTGAAGGCTGTCCATTCTTTCTTTCTTTGTCTAATCAGGGGCAGAAAGGTGAAAATCTCCATTTCATGAAGCTCGAGCATGTAACAGGAATCAGTCTGTCGGATCTAACCTTATTAGGATTAAACACTCTAAAGTCAGTAAGAATTGAATGTCAGAAAACCCTTGGGAAAGAGGGCATTGATTTTTTTTTATGGACAAAATCTTTTATTCCATCTCTGATTGCTTAATTCTTTATGATGTGAGATTCTCTGTAGACATAAAAAATGGGGACCATTATACCAAGAATTAAAGTATGAAGACAAATGTTGTTCTCTACACAGTTAAAAATATCCACACAGAGCCACAATGAAAACGAAGTCTAAACTGTAAGCACTATAACAAGCACCAGTGAATTAGGAACAGACAGTTAAAAGCTTCTGGTGTCTCTCTCATTTGGAAGTACTTGTCAACAGCGAATCACATTAGGTTGGGTTGTCCTTCTGGCTAAGGCTTTTCACTTAGATACCACAATGATCCTAAGACAGAAGACCCAAGAGAGATTAATTATCTCCAAATAAGGACTTTAAGAAGCCACACATCAATTCTGTTTAAGAAATTCCCCAGGAACAATCTTGTCCACTCTGACTACATAACCAAAGAAAGACCATCAGACTAAAGCCAGAAACCAATATGCACAGCACACAGCTCTGTGGGATCCACATGCAGACTGGCCATGCCTCAGTAATATTAAAGATCTAGGCTACATATCCTGGCACAAGTTACAAGCCTGGAAGCTCAAAGTGGGTCATGCTTACTTGGAATAAGAAGGCAACTGCCCATCACTTTATAAATTCCCAAGTTTATTACCCCATCCTTCCAGACAAAACAATAGGTAACTTGATGCCTCAGAAATGAGGGACCCATTTTTCAATGACATGATTCACAAATACAGATTTATGATAAAGAAGAAAGTTGAAGGCCTATCAAAAGTTTTATACTCAGTTCATAACCATATTGGATACTAGAAACCAATTAAGTGATGTGGTGTGAAACTACAAAAGATTTTATTTTACCTAAAACTCTATAGTTTTGAGGTCACATGAAATCTGTTTTTGTAAGTGAGTCAGTTCCCAGAGCAGGACTCCAGGAGTATAAACCATTAGAAGAGAATTAACATGAGCTAAGGTTAGGAATAACTAGGAATCAATTCTTTGCAGGAAGATGCAGGTGAGGGTCACATGCAGTTTACAAAGTTGATATGAAAAACAAGTTGCTTCTTCTCAGAAGGAAATGCTCAGACACACCTTTACTTGTTGGCCCACAGATTGAGAAATAATGGATTTAAAACAGTATATGTACTGATGCTCCTCTTGGCTCAGTGAAGGATTTTAATTGTGAGGTGTGCCTAAAGATGTCAAGCCTATGGAATATGAGCAAGAGAACAGTCTGTAAATAAAGATATTTTAAAACTAACATAATAAAAACATATTTAAAAACTAAGTCTTCAGACACAAGGACACAGTATTCTGCCCAATGGCCAGGTTCTCTTATTTCTCTCAATATTTGAAGTTTTCAATGTAAATATTTTACATATCACTTGTCAGATTTATCCCTAAATATTTCAGTGTTTGCTGCTATTATTATTTGTTGTATGTGGTATATATTATAGATAAGTATGACTTATCTAAAACACATAAGCTATAAATGAATCTACATATAACTGATTTTTTACATATTTATTTTCTATCTGGTAATATTGCTGAACTCACTATACAGGTGATCATGCTGTTTGAAAATGAAAGCAGTCTTTTATTTTTCCTTTGCAATGCAGATAAATTCTTTTTCTTGCCTTATTGCATTGGCTAGTAAGTCTACTATTATGATTTGATGCCTTGTAACTTTGTGACTCTTATTCAAATTAGGAAAAGCTAACATTCATTTCTCTAAATATTTCCCTTGCCCCTTCTTTGGTTCTGTTTATCCATATATTTGTTTGTTACTCTCTGATGCTCACTTTATTGTTTCTTTGATATGCTTTTTAATTTTATAGTTCTGATGTATTCATGAGCTTATTAATATTTCCTTCTGAGCATTCTAATCTTCTTCAGATGCCATTTTACCTTTAGCATTTGTCTTACTTTGATAATCAACAACATGGTCATGGTCTTACAGTCTTTCTCAGGTACTTTGTGTCCTCCCCACTTTAGATCTTCCTTTCCTGCCTCTTTGCACGTTCAAAAAACTGATTAGATTCTACCTACTGCAAAGTTTAAGTTGCTGAGTCCTGGCTGTTTGGGCATTCTTACAAATGTACTTGGACTAAGTAGTACTATTGTAAAGATACTCAGAAGTAATCCATGTAACCCTTTCAAAGTATTGCTTTTTAACTGTAGCTAGGTGGGACAGAATACATTTCATTTAAGACTGATAAATTTGTTCTGAGGATAGGATAGTCATTCCAGTGTGAACATGGGGAGCCACTACTTGTCACTTAGGTAATTCTATACTTGGCCTTGAGTAGTTGCTTATGCCAATGTGCTCTGACTGAATACCCTGCTAAAGCTCAAGGGAGGCTATGTAATGTCCAGAAATATTTCTCCAAACATTCTTTTGCATCTTCTGCTCTTGAGAAATCGAGAGTTTCTATCTGCCCCCTGTCCTGCCCTGAGATCTTAGTAAAAAGACACCACCTGGGTTTTCTCTCTCTTTTTTTTTTGAATGCCTTAGCTTGGAAATTCTATGAAGGCAGGCACTGTGGGCAGTTACAGGGCTCCCCTTGTTTATAGCCTATGTCCTAGGGATCCCCATCTTTCATTGTCTAATACCTGGCATCTTAAAAACAATTTCACAAACTTTAAATTTTTTTTGTCATGTAAGTGTGTAGGTTTGATTCCATAACTCACTCCAAGTCCAGTGTGACAGACGAGGTTAGTGAGACCTGTCATGAGAGAGGTCTTTGTCCCAGGGTGTTGGAACAGTTGTTGGTGTTGTTTTTCCTCTTGAAAATGTGTTTGATATCTGATGCTGATAGAGATAGCTGCTGTGGGTAAGGCTCCTCAGGGGCTCTCCAGCAATCTCAAAGAGTCAAGTAGAGCCTTTAGGTTCTAGCACAAAGCCATGCCTTCTTGAGTAGGCAACTTCAGATACCAAAAAGCAGTTTCTGCTGTGCGAGGTAATAAATGGGAGCTGTGCTATGGGTATTAGGAAAATGCCAACACAAATAACTCTTACAAGAGAATTATCAGAGCCACATAATTCTAAGCACTAGGGCTAATTTCTCAATGACTTTTAAGTCACACAAACTGATGTGATGACTAAACACCTGGGCCCAGGGAACACATGGGTCACTAACATTCTGGAAACAGAGGTGCCTTCCAGGGATACTACAAGGGGATCCTTGCATTGCAAGCAGTATTTTTGGCCCTGTTCCTATTGTCATCTAGATAAGACCTAGAAACACCTAGAAAAGGAGCCTCTGGGCATGCCAGCTAGGAATTCTCTTACAGTAGGTTGGCCTGATGCTGCTTATATTCTAATGCTAATATTGGGCTCCCAAGACCTGGTTGTCCCAAAGACAAGAGAAACTATACATAGAACCCAGTGATACTCTGTGACCTTGCACCCAAATCATTTTTGATAAATGAATAAAGATGCTGACAGCCAATAGCTGGGCACAAGAGACATAGGAAGGGTTTAGGGTTCCCAGGCTTGAGGGTCGGAGAAGAACCACAAGGGGAGGAAGAAGGTGAAGGAGGAGGAAGAAGACACTAATGCCTTAGAGTCAAGAAAACATGGCCCTGAGGCCTGGCCAATGGGAGTTAAGAACAGCCCAGATGAAACACAGTAAATAATAATAACTTGGGTTATAGACAGGAAAGTACATTCTAATAACATAGAGTAGGCAGCTGCCCAGCTCTTGCTCTGTTTAAGGATTATTGTAAATATAAAGGCTAAGTGTGTCTTTTTACCCTAGAATTAAATGGTCAAAGGCAGGGTAGGAACTCTAGATCGGGATTAAACATTCATACAACATTCTCTAGATTAGATTAGCTTCTGGGCATGTCTGTGGGGGATGTTCTTGATTAGTTTCCCTGAGATAGGAAGACATATCCTGCATGAGAGCAGCACCATTCCCTAGGCTGAGGTCCTGGACCAACTAAAAAGGAGAAAGCAAGCTGAGCTCTCCGCTATTGGAATGCATATACAGTAAAAGTGGCTGTCTCCCACTCCTGCTGCCATGCCTTCTCCGCCACGATGGACTGAACCCTCACCCCGGGAGCCAAAACAGCTGCTTCCTTTAAGTTCTTTTGTGGGTTATTTCAATCGCAGCAACAGCAGCAGTAACTAATGTGACTCTTTGCTTTTAAAGGGAGAAGTCCATGGAAGGAATGACTTAGGCATGGATAGCGAGAGAGAGACCAGAGCAACAGTGAATAGCTTGGCTGACAGGAAGGAGACCTGGGAGACACTTAACTATAAATTCAGAAGGAAGAAACCACATGTTGATAAACAACACAGTGGGTGTAAAATGTGGGTGTTTAGCATCACTAGGCAGTTCCCATTTCAGAGAAGGCACTCAGTGACCTCCTGGCCTGAGAGATTCACCAGTGATGTCATCTAAATGCACTGTAACTAGTGAGATGAGACACAGGCAGATCAGACCTGCTTGTAAAGCCTGAGGCTACTAAGGGGTCTAAAAGCACACACTTCTCACAGCTAGTCCAGTGTTTGCCACTGCCTGGCACTGGCCATTGTTAGATGACAAAGCTGTCCTTGTCATGGCACTTCCTGAAGGACAAAAGTTTCTTATACAAAAATGAGTTTCTTATACAAAAACATCTTGGGTTGAGGACGTCGCTTGGTGGTAGAGAGCTTCCCTGCCATGTACAAGACCCTGTGTGGATCATCAGTTCTGTAAGCAAATGCTGGACTAGTAATAGTTTTACTGAAAGGCCTATTGACTGGGTTAAATTCAGACAGTAATTGGGAAGGTGGAGACATTTACGAAGCTCAGCTTTCCTGGGTAGAGGCCTCCCTGAAGCTTCTCGGTACACCGTTCTCCGCACTCTTTTTCATGCTGGTTTTATAAAGCTCCTATAAAAGCTATCCCTAGGAATGTAATAATTTTTACTGATATGGTGAAGTTTCCTTGACGTTTTTTGTCAAACAGGAGAAAATACCTTTTCCCTTAATCATCCCTATTTTTACTGGAATAAAAAAAATAATAAACATCCATCAAGTTTCTGTTGTTGTTGTGGCACAGAAGTAAACTATGGAGATGCATCTCCTAAGAAAATGACGAAACTTTTAGACTATCCAACTATCCCCACTGTTCTAATAGGCATGCTGTACACGCGTTACGAAATTCTCCACACATGGGTATGCATCCACTTGGAATATAAATATTAAAGGCTTTTGTCTCAGTGCAGACCAGAACTCACAGATGTTTCCTGTAAAAACTGTATGCAAATCCAGCTCAGATGCCTGTGCAAACTTAGCTTAATTACTCAACTGCTGTTGCTATGCCATGAGCTCACCTGTGCCTAAGAGGTGGAGTATTAATGTGAACCAAAACATCTAAAATTCACCGAAATCCACAAGCATTCCGTAATACAAGAGACAGAGAAAAGACTATTCTAAGTCAGTGCCAGGAAAGGTGAAATTACATGATTATCTCCTTACAGTGTTAGCATTTTCCTGACTGACACCAGGGGAGGTAAAACTTGGTGCTCATTCCCAGACAAGGCAGTTATCATTTCATCCTTGTTTTTCAATTTGAGACTTACAAAGGTCTCGTGAAGGTTAACACACGATAGCTGAAGGTATTCTGGAGAGGAGGCAGATGAAAGAGTAATTTGAAAAAAATAGTATGCGATTTTTAAGCAGCTTTTACATCTGGACAAATTGATGACAAAATACAATGGATTCTTGATAACTCATCTCAGAGTCTGAGGACCTCGGTGAACGGAATGCAATTCATCACTTCCACCGCAAGCCATGGCTGCTTCAGAAGAATGCGTGCCTCCTCATTGTGCTCAGAGAAGCGGTATCAAGGCAGCTGCCTCATTTTAATGGTCCATGAATAATGAGTCGCTACCTTGGTCTTGCTTCAATCCAACCACCACTGGTTTGTCTTCTTGTGTGTTATCACCACATATTTCAAATGAATAGGTAAATTTCGCTACTGGAAAGAGCAACGAAGAATGAAATAAAATCTAAACAATACACCTTTCCACATACTTTTAGGTTGACACTACGTTTAAGAGGTTGCATGTATAGAAATGGCCGGGGATACATTTGAACTTTAACAGTAAAAAGCAGGGAGATGGTTCAGTTGGTACAGTGGCTTGGTGTGACCCGAGTTCAATCCTCAGAACTCATGTCAAAAATCCATGTGGGAAGGTGCACACTGTAATCCCTCAGAACTCATGTCAAAAAATCCAGCAGATTGGTGTGGGTTTTTTGCTAGAAGATGTGGTGGTGGTGCACACTTGTAATCTGAGCACTGGGGAGGTGGAGACAGGCATGACTGGAGGCCTTGCCAGGTATCCTGCCTAGCCTATGTGGTAAACTCCACATCCCAGTGAGAGACCTTGGCACACGGGAAAAAATGGAGTGTCTAGAGAGGACAGCTGAGGTGGTCCACATGCACAATCTCTCTCTCTCTCTCTCTCTCTCTCTCTCTCTCTCTCTCTCTCACACACACACACACACACACACACACACACCTATACAACTGTCTCAACAGGATGCCCACAATGATAAAGTGCCCATCTCACTTAGGTTCAACATCTCCCTTTCCCTCTCTCCTAGGTGGAGACCCACAGAAAGACTTAAGCAGTAGTTCTCGCCCTTCCTAATGCTGTTCCTCATGTCCTAGTGACCCGCAAACATAAAATTATTTTGTTACTTCTTCATAACTGTGGTTTTGTCACTGATATGAATTGCAAAAGTTAATATCTCATATGCAGGATATCTGATACATGACTCGCAAAGGGGATCACGACCCACAGGTTGGGAACCACTGCTCTAAAGGGAGCTATGCATCTTCCTCTTGTGAGGAGGAAGAGATGGCTGAGCAGGGCAGGAGGGGGGAAGGCCATCATGGTGCCCAGACAAAACGCATAGCCTCGGACAGCTCCTTTCTAGGTAGCCACATCAGGTACTCAGCTTTGAAGGCCTTCTGCCATAGACCATCCACCTCCCGGATCTTCTCCCATAAGGGGCAATCCTGGGGACCCCACTGCTTACTTTCTGGAGCACACTGAATAAGATGAGGTCAAAATGGTTAACTTCTGCAACAACACTGAGCAAGCAAGATGGGAACATGAAGTTCCCAGAGCTCAAGGCCTGTCTGTCCAGGCTCATCTACACTTCTCATTTCTATGTCACCATCTGTTTTTTGTTTTTAGTTCTGTTTTTGTTTTTGTTTTTGTTTTACACCAGTAAGCCAACTCCCCATAACAACACACAATAACACTGAGGAATACTGCCAGGACAGTTGTGTGTCGGGAAATGGGGTATTTTACACAGTAGAGTCAATGCTTCCATACCATGCATGAGATATGATTGGTCTGTGATGGTTCCTAGTGGCTGTAAACCTGACAGGGTGAGGAATTGCCCGGAGATACACCGTTAAGTATGTCTGGGAGGGAGATTCTAGTTGGGTTCATTCAGTGGGAAAACCCACACTGACTGTGGGTAGCACCATTCCATTGGCTGGGGTCCTGGACTGAATAAAAAGAAGAGAGTAGGCAGAGCCCCAGTGATCAGCTTCTCTGCTTCCTCACTGAGAACACGCGTCTGCTACCATCGATTTACCTCCAAGATGGGCTATGCTCTCAAAGTGTGAACCAAAGTAAGTCCTCCTTTCCCTGAAGTTGCTTTCTTGCAACTGGGAAAATAATTAACACAGCCAGCTCTTGTAAATCTTTCCAGCAGGGTATAGAGCCAACCTGCTCAAGGTCATGGAATCATATAGGAGTTGGAGCTGGGGTTCCAACCTAGAACTGTTGTTGTATTGGTGCATGCTCTGGATTGCTGTGATAAATTGATCCCCACAAAGTAGGTAACTAGAGGTAGGAGTATATTAGCAAAAGTCAAAAGCCCTACTTGTTAAAGGGCAAGCACATGGCAGGAACAGGCATAGGGTGGTAAGGAAGAGAGGAGCCAGATGCACAGAGGGGATGAGAGCCGTGAGGTGGAACGTGCAGCCGCTCCCTAGGCTTGGTCTGGAGACCGATGCAGTCGGCCATCAATGGGCTGCCATGACCAGAGAGCAGGGATTTTATAGGAAAGCTTATAACCACATATGTGGAGGTGGAACACTTTGAATAACACACCCACACCCACACACATGCACACACACACAAAAACACACATACGTGTACACACACACACACACACACACACACACACACACAGTGAGAGCAAGAGAGAAAGAAAGAAAGAGGAAAAAGGGAAAAGGGAGCGAGAGAAAGAAACATTCAGACAGACAGACAGACGGAAAATTGAGGCAAGCTGAACATGAGCTATGCATCACATATTACAACTTGTGGAGGAGACGAGAGGACGGGTTGGTTGAGCTGACACACTCTATAGGCAATTCCTTCTTACGTCATGAAAGCAGCATGGTTTTGATTACTTCGGGGCCTTGTGAACTTTGTTGACTTGCTGACTTTTGAACCCCAGCATGCTCAAAAGTGCAGCACCCAGCATGATAGTCCTTAGGGAATGGTGACTACAGAGGCCAAGCCTCAGGTGCTCCCAGATGCTCTTAGGAAGAACCTGAGCTATATAGGCAGGAATCCATCACACCCCCAAAGGAAGCAAACAAGCCCTAATATTTATTGACTGAAAGAGAATGAGCAGTAATCTATCTAACTGGAGAACAACAACAACAACAAAAGTATCAGAATTAGTGAACATCTCTCAGTTATGATCTTAAATATGAATGGACTCCACTAACCTAGAGAGAGAGAGAGAGAGAGAGAGAGAGAGAAGAGAAGAGAAGAGAGAAGGGGGGCGGGCAGGACTGGCTGATTGCATTTAAAAATTAGATCCAGGGGCAGATAAGATGGTTCAGTGGTTAAGAGCACTTGTTGCTCTTATACAAGACCCGTGTTTGATTCCCGGTACCCACAAGGTGGTTCATAAATATCCTAATTCCACTTCCAAGAGATTCAACGCCCTCTTCTGATCTTTTAGTCACTAGGCCCATATGTGGTACACAAACATGCAGGCAAGGCATCCATATACAATAAATAAATATAGGCTGGAGAAATGACTCACAGGACTCAGACATGGCACTAGATGCTCTTCAGAGGACCTGGTTAGATTGCTAGCAGCCACAAGGTGGCTCACAACTGTCCGAAACTCCAGTTCCAGAGTATCTGATGCCCTCTTCTGGTATCCACAGGTACCAGATATGCGTGCAGTGCACAGACATACATGTAACAAATACTGATACATATATAATAAAAATTCAAGTGAAAAAATTCTAAATTACATCAAATTGTCTGTTGTTTCCAAGAAATGTAACTATTAGTAAGGATACCCACAGACCAAAAGACAAGGGCAAAAGCCATGCATTAAACTAACATGAGACAAAAAGTAACATGGCATGTCTGTTCCAGTACTGATGAACTTGACTGCAAACAGAAGCTAGTCAAAACACATAAAGGGCCAGGATAAGGCTTTGGGCTGAGCTAGGCAAACAATGCAGACCCATCTCTGATATCCAGCACCCAAGTAAATGGCTGAGCACAGGGCCTGTAACTGCAGTTTTGCTAGGGTTTGCTGGTTTACTTGGGGGACCCTTTTTTAGGGGAACACAGTAGAGAATGACACTTCCTCTGGCTCCTATTTGAATACACACAGGTACACACATCTGTATACATGTGTACAAACATATACAATCGTATACAGTTATATAGTCACACATACATGTATGTGTACATAAAGAAAGAAGGCCACGACATATTAGTAAAGGCCACAATTCATCAAGAAGATACAACAATTGTAAGTATATTCACACTAGATCTGGGGCTCCTAATTTCATAAAACAAATATTAATGGAAAGAAAAGTTCAGAGATATCCTCGTGCAGAAGCAACTGGAGATGTCAATAACCTACTCTCATTGTTAGATAGGTCTTCCAGACAAAGATCAGCAAAACAAATAAACAAAAACCATAGTTAAATTATACCATAGGTCAAAAAGACTTAACAGAAGTATACAGAACATTTCATTCAACAGAAACAGAATATATACTCTTCAGCAATCATGAAAACTTCTCTAAGGCCTTTCCAGCCTAAATCAAGACTTAAATACAAAACAACTAAATTTTAAAACCTTATTAGATCATAATAGAATAACAGTATAAAAACAGTATAAATCACTGCAGCAAGAGAAACCACAAAATCTACACAAATAGATGGAGACTAAGCAATACACCCTTGCATGACCAGAAGGTCACTGACAAAACCAGCAAGGAAATTACAGGTATACCCAAATCAGATAAAAATATAACTAAGTACAATGTACTAGAACCTTTAGATACCACTAAGGCAGTTCTAAGAAGAAATCTTTAACTGTGAGTATTCACATTAAAAAACAAAAAAAAATGAAAGCAAAAGAAATCAATACATGATAAATAACCTAATGATGTACCACTAGGTCTTAGAAAATCAGGAGCAAGCCTGCACAAAAGCATATGAGGGCAGAAATGACTGCGACGGTAACTAAAAGATTAATATACAGAATCAATCTGAATTGGTTCTTCAATAACACAAACCTAGAAAAGAAAGACAGAAGACCCAAGATACTAAAACTAGAGAAGAAAGCGGGGAGGTTACTTCAGATACCACTGAAATCTAGAGGATCAGAGGAAATATTATGAACACTTTTATTCCAAATCCAAAGCCCTGAAAATTTTGAAAGAAATGACTACATCTCTAAACATATATGATCTACTAAGTTAAATCAAAAGGATATAAAGAAGTAAAACAGATTCATAAAAATCAATGAAACTGAATCAGTATTAAAACGTTTCCCAGCAAAGGGTCCAGAAAGAGTCTGTCTTAGTCAGGGCTTCTATTCCTGCACAAACATCATGACCAGGAAGCAAGTTGGGGAGGAAAGGGTTTATTCAGCTTACACCTTCCACACAGCTGTTCATCACCAAAGGAAGTCAGGACTGGAACTCAAGTAGATCAGGAAGCAGGAGCTGATGCAGAGGCCATGGAGGGATGTTTCTTACTGACTTGCTTCCCCTGGCTTGCTCAGCCTGCTCTCTTATAGAACCCAAAACTGCCAGCCAGAGATGGTACCACCCACAAGGAGCCCTCCCCCCTTGATCACTAATTGAGAAAATGCCCCACAGCTGGATCTCATGGAGGCACTTCCCCAACTGAAGCTCCTTTCTCTGTGATAACTCCAGCCTGTGTGAAGATGACACACAAAATCAGCCAGTACAGAGTCACTACCAAATTTTGCCAAATCTTCAAAGACAAACTAATATGATTGATCTACAAACTGTTGCATGGCATATTAAGAAGGAAAAAAACAGCCCATATCAATGAAGTTGTTCAATGAAGGCAAAACTGTCCTGAAAACAAAACCAGAGAGACAGACAGACAGACAGACAGACAGACAGACACACACACACACACACACACACACACACACACACACACACACACACACCATTGGCCAATTTCTCTAATGAACACAGATGCAAAAGTTCCCAATAAAATTCTTGCAAATCAAATTCAGAAATGAAACGTTAATGCCATAAACCACCACCAACTTGGTTCCACTCCAACATATACAAATGAGTAGAGTTAAGGACGAAATACAGGATCATCTCCATGCCTGCAGAAAAGACTTTGACAAAGTTCAGCATCCGTTTGTCATAAAAACAAAACAAACAAACAAAAAACTAACCCTGAAAAATGAAAAAGAGAAGGAAAACACCTCACCATACTAAAAGGTCACATATGGCAAACCTACAGCCAATATTACAGTAAATAGCGGAAAACTGCGAGCATTCCTCCTAAGTCGGGGAGAGACAAGGTGCTCACTCTCCTCACTTAATACAGAGCTTTAGGCTTAGCTCAAGCAATAAGCCAAGGGAAGAAGAAACAGGGATACACACAGGAAATCAAGAAACTGAATGCTTTCTATCTATTTGCAGATGATGTGATTCTACAGTATTAGACCTGAAAGACTACCAGAAAACTCCCAGAAAGGCATACGCTTGTGGCTAAGCAGCAGGGGAAAAGTTCAACATACAGAAATCAGTAGTTTTATATATCAATAGCAAACTTACCCCAAAAAAGGCAGGTAGAGCAAAAAAAAAACTATTTACAATATATTTTTAAAGAAAATCTATCAGTAAATAAAGGCAAGGAGGTGAAAGGTCTCTGCAATGGAATTTAAAACACTGAAGAAAGAAATTGAAGATGATGTTAGGATCGGAAAGACCTCTCATGTTCACAGATGGGAAGAGTTAGTACTGGGAGCATGACGTCACATGAAGACAGCCACAGAGTCAGCGTGATTCCTATTAGAGTCCCAATGATGTCTTCACAGACCTAGGAGAAAAACAGATCCCAAAACGTGCTCTGACACACCACTGACTTAAGAACACAAAGCCGTGCTCCAATGGCACTGAAGAAGATAACAGGGCTAGGTCACAAAGCAGATACACAGATCAATAGAACACAGAAACTAAACCCAATTTTTTAGAAAAGGTATACAAATCATACATTTGAAAAACAACAGCAAGGTGCTAGGGAAATTAGAAGTAGATCCATATCTCTCACTCTGCACACACACACACACACACTCAATTAAAAATGGATCAAAGATTTTTATACAAGACCAAGAGTCTGGAGCTGCTAACAAAGTTACAGAGAAAATACTTCCAGGTATGGGTACCAGCAAGGACTTTGCTGTGAACAAGACTCAGGAGCACAGGAAATAATTCCAGGAGCTGGCATGAGGGATTGCATGCAATTAAGAAGCTTCTGCGCAGCAAAGGAAACATTCACCGGCATGAAGAGACTGCCTATGGAACGGGAAAAGGCTCTGTGCCAACTACACAGCACATAGGGAATTAATATCAAGGCATATAAAATCTGCAAACATTAAACATTAAAGAGCACCCAATCAATAAGTGGGATAGTGAGCTGACTAGACAGTTCTCAAAAGAAGAAATACAAATGGCCGATAAATGTTTGAAAAGTATTCATCATCTTTTGCCTTTAGGGAAATGCAAATTCCCCTCACCCCAGGCAGAATGGCCATACGCAAGAAAGAACAAAGAAACAAAGGCAACCCAACAACAAATTCCAGGAAGGATGTTCAGAAAGAGACTACTGCTGCCAGGGTGGCAGGAGGGAGTAACACTACTCCACACTATGGGAAATCACTCTCAAGCATTCTCAAAGGGCTAAAAGTAGATCAATGCAGGACCCAGGTAGACCACTCTTAATTTACACTGGAAAGCCTCTAAGTCAACATCCCACAGAGATGCCTGCACATCCAAGCTTGCTGCACCACTCACGGGAGTTGTGAAAACAGACCAATTAAGATGTCTGACAACAGATGAGCAGCCGACATGGACACGGCACATTTACTCAATGGAATGTTTTCAAACATAAGGAGAAAAGGACATTTTGACATTTGCACAAAATGGATGTAACTCAAAATCATTGAGTCAATCAAGCAAAATAAGTCTGACTAAGGAAGACAAGTATGTATTTTTTTTCTCTCATATGTAAAACTGAGGCTTAAGGGTAAGCGTGTGTGTGTGTGTGTGTGTGTGTGTGTGTGTGTGTGTGTGTGTTTGCACATGGTCTATCCATGTATAGGTTACAGAACTAGGAAGAGAATCACTGGAGGGGAGGAAAGTTATATAAAAGAACAAGACAAAACTTTGTGGGCACAAAGGGAACCAGACAGACTGACAGACGGACAAACAGACAGACAGGAAAGCAGTCAGAACAAAGTACAATGCCATGTACATATGAAAATGCCACAATGATTTCCACTTGTACATTAACTTAAATAATCTAAGATATTTTCACTTTCTTTTCTAAATACAAAGACCAGAGGCCAAGCTAGGGCGGCTTCCTGGGTACAGCTACACCGTAGACTCACTTGGACTCTAGCTGTGCCCTCCCCACACCGGGCTCAAAGCTCATCAAGCTTCTTCTACCCCTGGCGTATGGCCAGAGCATAGTAGGTTCTCTTTATTCACTGGGTTTCTTGCTGAATAATGAGCCCTCCTCTCCCATGATGCCCCTTTCCCAGCAGAGCTGGGAAAGACAGCTAGAGAGGATTTTAAGAGCATAACATCTGGAATCCCCTAATCTACACACCTACATGAAATTTGTGGACCGGTTAGATACAAACAACACTTGTAGGTGAGGTTGTCACTAAAAGCAGCAAATTCATCACATTATAGTGCTGTGTGGATTCCTATCTATGTGTGCATTTAACTAGAGGGGCTTCCGTTCTCTCACAAGCAGAGTGGTAGACTCCAAGGTGAAAAGGCCTTCCAGAACAAGCCCTCTTCTAACCACACATCTTGCCTTTCACCCTCAGGGCACCGGGACTTGACCCAGCACCATCAGCTTGTGTCACCAGGTCCCACGAGGCCAGGGGTTCAGCTATAACCTCACAATCTTATTTTCAAGCCATCAATTACTTATATTCGCTGCTGTAGGTGGTGAGCTCACTGTCGTTCCGTATCCACTTGAATTCCAGAGGCCAGCTCCCTTCAGCCAGGCAGGTGAGCACAAGGCGGTTCCCTTCCAGGTGGATCTGCGGCAGGCCCGGCTCCGTTTTGAAATAGGGTGCAACGTCATCTGAGATATTAAAAGAAAACAGAACAAAGAATGCTTAATGATGCTGAGATGAAAATAACCCAACCCAACCAATAAATCCATCTAAGCAATGAATCAATTACATGAACCAGTCTAATTTTCAACAGCAGACACAAAGGCTATGCAGCCCAATGAAGTAGCAAATAATCCCTGATACACCAGGAATAAGTAACAGCCTAGGAAATTCTCCAAAATACCAAAAGGTCCAGAAAGCATCAGATCCATTCATATGACTCCGTCCTATTTAGAATGAATACCAGACTATTAAAGGAATATACCAGAATGTTCTGGATCATGCAAGACATCAATTTCATTGTTTTGTCTGTTTAATTTTGCTTTGTTTTGTTTTGTTTTTGTTGACTGGTGGTGGTGGTGGTAGTGCAACATCCCTGGATGCTCTGGAATTCGTTCGGTAGACCAGGCTGCCCTCAAACTCACAGAGACCCACCTGACTCTGCCTCTGCCCTCTGAGTGCCAGGATTAAAGGCATGTGCCACCATTCCTGGCCTCATTGTTTTTATTCTTATGTTTTTGTTTCTTTTATATTTTCATGTGTAGTATCCATGCATGTATGCTCCTGTTCCATGTGTGAGGGTGTACATGCACGAAGGTGGCTGAGGTACATAGTGGATGTCTTTCTTGAACATTCTTGGTAGGTATCTGATGTCTTCCTCAGTGGCTCTCAGCCTTATTCACTGAGGCACGGTCACTTCCATGAATGCAGAATTCAGTGGCTCTGCTAAGCAAATACTCTCCTACCACAGGCTCTTGGCTCGTGTGCCTTCCACCACTCTGTGCGGGATATTTATCCTCATCCAGGCTGTCCTGGTAGGTGGTGGTTGTGGTTGTGGTTGTGGTTGCTGTTGTTAACTTGACAGAGCTAGAGTTATCTATGTGAGGAGGAGCTTCGGTGAGAAAGTGCCTCTGTCAGATTGAATGTATATAAGCCTGTGTGGCATCTTCTTGATTAACAATTGATGTGGGATGGCCCAGCTCACTGTAGGTGGTATCATCTCCAGGCAGGTGGTCCTGGATTATGTAGGAAAGCAGACTGAGAAAGTCAGGATGGGCAAGCCAGTAAGCAGTGTTCCTCTATGGCCTCTACTTCAGTTTCTGCCTCCAGGTTTCCTCCTGCATTGAGTTTCTGCCCTGCCATCCCTGATAATGGACTAGGGTCGGAACCAGTAGGCTGAATTTTCTTCCCCAAGTTGCTTTTGGTCATGGTGTTTTATCACAGCAATAGAAATCATACCTAAGACACAGGTTAACTCCGGGAACCCCTCCTGCTTACCTGTCTTACAAACTATATATTCATTTCATTCACATCAGAGTGAAATTAAAACATTTACAGGTTATACCTTGTAATTTCTCCTGTCTTGCATTTCTAAATCCCTAGCACCTAAAATGATGCAGAACAAAAGTAGATGCTGAATAAAATACATCAACCGACTAAGACGAGACACAGACAGCATGTTATGGTGGAAGAGATGGAAAGGAAAGGAAAGTTCAGTGAGAGACTGGCTATGGGAGTAAGAGACAAGGGGCTTACAGAGGAATTAATTGGTTTCTGGCCTGCATGATTTTCGATAAACACACACTGAGTGGTTTGGAGATATAGTTCAGCAATGCTGTGTCTGTAGACTATGACTGGAGACAAGGCTCAGTAGTACAGTGCTTGCCTACAATCTCACAGTGAGGGGCAAATCCTATAGTAAAGGAGTTGGGTGTGGCTCAGTGGTAGAGCTCCTGCCTAGAATCCCCCAGTGAGGGGCTGGGGTGTGGCTCAGTGGTAGAGCCCCTGCCTAGAATCCCCCAGGGAGGGGCTGGGGTGTGGCTCAGTGGTAGAGCCCCTGCCTAGAATCCCCCAGGGAGGGGCTGGGGGCGTGGCTCAGTGGTAGAGCACCTGCCTAGACTCCCCCAGGGAGAGCCTGGGGGCGTGGCTCAGTGGTAGAGTGCTTTCCTCACACTCACCAGCACTGCCTTAAATCCCTGGCACCACAAATAAACAAACACACAAATGTGCATTTATTCTATGGGACAGAGCCTGCAATCAGCACTGGGAATAGGAAGAGAATAAGACATTGTCACTTTCCCTTCAGTGGGTCTGGTCTGGATCTCATGCAGGAATATAAACAGCCAACGGAAAGGTGCTGTAATGAAATATGCCGCTCATTGTCAGCGAGAGCCACTAATCCAGGTCCTATTGGGAGAGTCCCACATGCTTTTGCTCTGAGCTGCTTTTTAAAGTGAATCCTCAGGTCCTGATTGTCAACTGTGTGTCCAATTTCCCTTTCTGCTATGTACTTCAGCCCAAATCATCCACTCCTATGACCCAAACAGTGTAATAAAGCTGAATTGCAATAGATATAACTCTGATGCCTTGGGGTTCACTGAGCCGAAGGCTTTATTAATGGCCTGCCATTTGCTCTCTCTTTAACAATAGAAAAAGAAATGCTACTTCATAGGGTTCCAGTGTCCTACACGCATGCCTCATAAAAAATACATCTTTTTGAAAGAAAAAAAAGCTTTAAGATACAAGCTCAAGAATGTGAATTTGTGACTACACCTGACAGAGCGTCATCAACTTAAAATATTATATGATGGTTTGGAATTTAAATGACACCACAGTTCGATTCTTCATAGAATGCACAGGTAGCTACGTACACCTCCACTATGAACAAATTACTATGCTGGATGCTGAGATCAAATAAGAAAATCCTTCACAAGGAATAACTTCATATACTTGGCAAGCAAATATCTTATGATCTAAATAGCCATAGAATGGTAGTTAGCCTAGAGGCTGGCCATTCATTACAACAAGAAGCGAAAGCATACATTGTCAAAGCCCTGGAATTTTAATTATCTACATTAAAATTATCACCACAAGTATTTTAGCATAGCCTGAGTGGAGATTTAGTTATCCCTCTAAGACCAGTAGTCTTTCTTACAGAATAGCATGTAGTTGAACTTGGAATATAAAGACAGCACAAAGGTTGCAAAGCACAGACACTTTAGAAAAGAGAGGGTTTATATAACATGTTCGCCCCATCATGTCTTAGAGTAGTGGCCCTGTAGCTATGGCAACTAATTGAAGGGACCAAGACAGAGGTAGCTGGGTCTATGGTAACACTGATTGTTCCCCACAGATGCAAGTACTCATAGGAAATGCTAGAGAATGTTGAGATGGAACTACACACAAAGAAGGGACACCTGGATGCAGCTTCCATGAGGTTATCATCCATGACAGGATGGCTTTATTGAAGTTACCCATGCTCTGAAAGCCCAGTACACTCACTGTGGGAAGGGAACTTTGATGTATCATAGGTGCCCTATTATCTTAGTTTGGGTTTCTTTGCTCTGAATAGACTTAGTTAGGGTTTCATGTGCTCTGTGACCACAACTGTTATTAAGAAAAGCATTTGATTGGAGCTGGTTTACAGTTCAAAGGTTTCATCCATTATTGTTATGGAGAGAAGCATGGCAGCATGCAGGCAGACAGGTGTTGGAAAAGGAGCCGAGAGTTCTACATATCAATCCACAGGCAGCAGAAGTGAATGCCACACTAGGCCTAGCTTAAGCATATGAGATCTCAAAGCCTGCCTCCACAGTGACACATTTCCTCCAACAAGGCCACACCCACTCCAACAAAGCCACATCCCCTAATAGTGCCTATCCTGTAGGTCAAGTGTTCAAACAAATGAATGTGTTTAGGGGCCATATCTATTCAAACCACCACACCTATCTATGGTGGATAGATGCTTGTCATTTTCTTAGGAGAAGCTAACAGAACAAATGGATCTTTATGGAGGGGTGCACTGATCCCCACAGAAGTGTGTGATATGTTTGTAGTTTACATGGGCAGAAAAAAAAATGCTTGAAATTAGAAGCAGGAGAAGAAAACAGGTGGAGAGCCTATGAGGTGCTCACGAGACTCTGACCTGGGGAAATGCCAATGGATGGTTCACTGCTCTTTAGGGAGATAGAAACATTCCAAATTACAACCACTAGACTCCAACTCTTCCCCAAGAAAGTATG
Organism: Tokudaia tokunoshimensis; assembly: GCA_036184795.1. Classification (NCBI taxonomy): domain Eukaryota; kingdom Metazoa; phylum Chordata; class Mammalia; order Rodentia; family Muridae; genus Tokudaia; species Tokudaia tokunoshimensis. The sequence goes on along the minus strand of BTHU01000006.1, from coordinate 31,621,513 downwards.
TTGAGTGTATGAGGACTTCTGGATTCCAGCAGGGAACTTACTGAGTCCCTGCAATGACTAACCATGGGGAAGCATGACATTTCACTTTCACACACTTTTAAATAGAACGTAAATCATTGATGAAATAGAGAGTCGCATTTGTCTGAATAACACAGATTTAAGGTCCATTTGAGGGAAAGGACCAGACTCAGTGTTCTCTCAAATCAACATCGTAATTTTATGATGTCCAAGCCACTTCCCCAAATGGACTTTTAAGGTTTTTAGACAACTGTAAATGGATTTAACTTTACCTGTCCAATGCAAAGATAATCTTCTCATCTAGAAAAGGACTACAACCCATATGACAGAGGAGAAACTGTTGCCATGGGGAGGAGACAGGTACAAGAAACCAAGGCAGAGCCTTGGCTTATGGCTCAGCTTCCTGCACACTGACAGGGCATCTTCCTGGGTGCTTTAATTATAGACTGCATTACGGAAAATGCAGAAGCTATCAGGAACCTTTAAGGGTAGACCAGGTAGGAAGCAACCACTGTACCAGTAACATCACGTGTCCAGCTACTCACAAAACTGCTGCTGGGAACTCAGCTAAGACTTTCTTATTGTTTGTTTTATTTATTACCATGGTGTGTGTGTATGTGTGTGTGTGTGTGTGTGTGTGTGTGTGTGTGTATTGACTGTATGTGTATTGAATGTGTGTGTGTGTGTGTACTGTGTGTGTATTGACTGTGTGTGTGTATTGAATGTGTGTGTATGTATGTGTGTGTACTGAGTGTGTGTGTGTACTGATTGTGTGTGTGTGTATTGAGTGTGTGTGTGTGTGTGTGTGTGTATTGCGTGTGGGTAGGTGTGTGCTGAGGCAGTTAAGAAAACAGCTCCATGGTGTCAATTCTCTTCTGGAAGTTTTACATGGGGCCTGGGGGGAAATACAGGTCATCAGGCTTGTAAGACATGTGCTTTTTACCTACTGAGCTGTTTCATGAACCTTCCATCTTATTGGGGTAGAAGGGCAGAATCTTGCTGATTAGGCTAGACTGGCTAGTCAGTGAGCTCCAGGGACCCTTCTCTTTCCCCTTTCCTGAGCAATGGGGTCACAAGTGTACCACTATGTCCAGCTTTTACGTGGCTACTGGGGATCATATTCCAGTCGTTATGTGTGTGCACCGCAAGCACTTTACACACTGAGCCATCCACTGGCTCCACTCCTCCTTTTTAAGAGATAATTAATGAAGAATGACAGTCAGCTTCCACTTAGCAAAAGAAACAACCTTACCACAAACAAGAGGAGTCCCAGACAGACAAACCCCACGTGTTCTGCTAAAGTGAGATGAAGTTTATGAAGCACCTGTAATCAGCTCATCAATCAGTGGGGGTCCATCAGGGAGGACCCTGATCGTGGCATGAATGGAAAATCAGAGTAAGCAGGACCTTTTGTTACTGAATTCCATTTCTGCAGAAGCAAAATTCCCAAGGGCAACCAACTGTTCCATTTAAACCTGTTGCGGAAACTATTAAAAAAGATCCTCAGTGCAGAGGTCTGTGATTGGACAGGGAAAATTCTGCGACATAAACCCTAATATTCCAAAACTTCTTTTATATCAACCCCCAACATTTTTGTGCCCCAAGCTTATGAATTTACTACTCACTGAAAATTCTGATTTTTTTTTTCAAATTTCAGGGAGAAACAAAAGCACGGTGTCTAATGTATCACCTATGAAGTAGGCTGGAGAGCGTGGGTAGAAGGTCCTCTTCTGGTTGATGCTGGGGGATGCAGCCTTCCCCAGCTCTGCTGCCAGAAGTTTGTTATGTACACACAGGGAGGCTAGGAGATTAATTTCACCAAATAACATACTTTCCTCACAATGGCAATATTCACCTTTTAAAAGAAAACAACTATGCATTTCAAATGTGTTCCTGAGGTAAAATCTAAACATATTACTAAATAATTGTGAACTCTGGTTTTAAGTCCATAGATATGCCAGGTCACACTGTGATTGGTGTAATGGGACCCTGATGTTTGGGGACAAAAATCTTCAATATGTCTGAGGACAAGGCAATTCAGATGTGCTTTCTGTGACCACTGTGCACGTGCCTTGTGGGTAGAGAGGATGAGAAGGGAAGATGAAGCAGTGTTGCACAAGGATCGGGCTAGGTAATTATCACACCATAAAGACCGTCTGGCAGCTGAGCAGGACAAGAGAGGAAACGGGGTGACTAGAGTCAGATACATGATATGCATATAATTAACCTAAACCTTAAAAGAAAGAATGAAAGAAAAACTTTTAAAAACAGAAGTGGTCCTACGTCATAGCTAATCCCAGGCTTCATGCTCTTAGATGAACACAAATACTTACAAATATTTTGGGGGAGTAGACACACAAATGTGGTCACCTCTATGATTATATTGTCCAGATCTGGCAAATCAATCATCCAACCTCTGCCTATGTCAGTTGACTTATTTCTACTACCATCTGAAAAACTAAGTGAGACTCAGAAGTTCTAAGGCCAAAGGTGGTGACCACTGAACATACAAACACAAACATCATCAAAAGAAATCATCTGAGTTGGGCAAGGGGCCACATATCTGTAATCCCATCACTAAGAAAGCCACGACAGGTAGATGATGACTATAGTGCCAGCCCAGCCTACACAGCAAGATTGTGTCTTAAAACACAAGCAAAACCTCAAGTAAGACATAAACCACTAACACAATGTATTCTGATGACTATGAAACAGAAGAATAAGGTTTGCTTTCCAAGCTGTTGTCCCATACGCATTTCCAATGAGAAGCAACTACAGTTGGGCCTTGCTCACCACGTGCCCTCCGATAGCACCCTGTAGTGTTTCTAGACAACATGAGAAAGTCCTGAAGGTTACTCCATATCTGCAGATCTTTGTACAGAGGCAATGAGCAAAGTTCTGGCTACTCACTGTTGTTCCAGTTACAAGGTTACAAACACTTTCACTCCCAAGCATGGCTGAGCATCCTGGCCACTAAGAGCTGGGGATATAGCTGGCTCCAAGCCAGTGAACTCACAGCCTAGAAAATGAGGCTTGCAAACAAGCCAAGAGCATCCCAGGAGAGACAGCTGAGGTCCAAAGTTGATGCTGAGCTCAGCAGGGATCACAGCAGAGGGCCTTCCCACGCCAAGGCCTTGACACCCCAGGCAGGCCAGTACCTGGAGGGGTACAGACACCAGGGGAACCAGTAGGTTCAATCAAGGAGGACTGTGTCTCAGCACTCTCCCTGCTGATGGCTCTATGGAAGTACTTGCTACTGACTTAGCTACACAGTTTTCAACACAGGTTTCAACAGCTCTTGAAGGCTTTTAAAGAACTTTTGTCTGTATCATCCTTAGTGATAAATGAGTCTCTCTCTCTCTCTCTCTCTCTCTGTGTGTGTGTATGTATGTATGTATGTATGTATGTATGTATGTATGTGGTAGGTAGGTAGCAATAGTGCTTGCATGTGGATGCCTATGAGCGCGCGCGCGCACACACACACACACACACACACACGCACACACACACACGCACACGCATGCACACACGCACGCCAGAGAATAAGTATCTTCCTCCACCAGTCTCCACCTTACTATTTTCAAACAAGGTCTCTTACTGAATCTGGAGCTCACGAATTATGGCTCTCACTAGAGTGGCTCTCCAACAAGACCCCAGGATCCATTTATCTTGACTTGCATTCATGTTGAGGGCAAAGGTTCATCCTGGGTGCCTTCCTTAATCATTTCCCACCTAACTTCTGGGGGGCAACATCTCTCCATGTACCAGGAGCCCAGACTCTACTTGACTGGCTGGTTAAAGATTCTCAGGTCTCTGCCTACTCAGTGCTAGGACCTTTAGATGCATGTGAGAATCCAAACACAGACTTTCTTGCTTGCATGGTGAACATTCTCCTGACTGAATGAACTATCTCCTCAGCTTCCCCAAATTGAGACATTTTCAGACCACTGCTTCTAGATCCTAACTAACAAACAGACCCCAGAGACAACTTGTCGGCTGCTTGTGCCTGGTTCATCTATGATAGGTGAGCAGTCATGACATCTGTAGAGAGACACAAATGACACCCCAGAGTACAATGAGTAGCCTAGTAGGGGAAACAGTGACTTCCAACTTTGGTTTGGGACAGTCAGGGGACTCAGGATTTTGAATCCAGAGCACATTGTAAGACCAAATAACAGGCAGGCTAGTCTGGCCAACCTTCTTCCCAGTCTCTGCCCTCCTCTACTTTCTGAAGGGGCATAATCAGAAGGGTCAGGCTGCAGGTCAACCTTTGTATTGGCGGCTGAGGGGAGAGCTCCTCAGGAGATAGCTTCAAGAACAAGGCCCTGAATTCCATATGAAATTTCACATCTGAAAAACCATATAAAAAGGGAACTTTCCATAGCTGGTAAAGACAAAACTAGCTTTAGCCCCAGCCAGCCTGGCTCCAAGGCTGGCATGCTAATGGTGCACTAACAATGGGGTACTTCAGAGTCTTGGAGATGGTGACTCTAGAAGCAAGTCAACCTGTTTTATTGACTAGTAATATTTTCAGTTGTTACATTAGATAACCCCCACCAGAAACCAGGATGAGTTGGAATGTGAGTCTGAGACTCCCTCTTTTTCTGAAAAGAAATTTGGGGTTGGGGTGGTAGCTTAGTCAGTAAACTGATTGTGTGCAAATATGAGGACTCGCATGTGGCTCCTCAGAACCCATTTAAGGAACCTGGCAGAACAGTATACACTTGCCTTCCTGCACCAAGGATAGGGAGACAGGAGGATACCTGGCACTAGCTGGCCATCCAGCCTAGACCAACTGGTAAGCTTCAGGATAATGAGAAACCCTGTCTTAAAGAACAAGGTGGGCCTCTTGAGAAATGACAGCTAAGGGTGTCCTCTGGTCTCAACATATGTACATACATGTGTGCATGTGTATATACAGACAGATCCCCCAAACACATACACACACACACACACACACACACACACACACACACACACACACATTGAAGGTTCCTAGATCTCTACATTAAGCTTGGTGTTCAGAAGTTTGTCTAACAAGTGTGCAAGTACGGGACTTCCTCATGGCTGGACCACAACATCCTCTGGACACTTGGATCTGAATGTGAAAATGGGGTACATAGGAGGCTCTCCGAGATTTCCAATGAACAGAAATACAAACAGCTTGCTAAGGCATCCAGCCAGCAGGGAAGTCAAGCTGATTATCTGTGTTCTCTGAAATCAATGTGAATTAATGGCATATTTAAGGAACTCATGGGGTGAACCTAACCCTTCCAATATTCCCCCTAAGAAACCATTCAAGCTTTTGGTGAGATTAATCCATAGCCGAAGCTGACGGGGAAACATAAACGGGGTATTTATGTACGGCGTTCATGCTGCACTGCGCTAATCTATCTCAGCATATAAATTAATAACAAGAAGAGACAGTGGGGCAGAAGCAATTCCCTACTCCTCCAAACTGAAATAAGCTTCTAGCTCTCCAGTATTTTATACTTCAAAGTAGAAGTGTGCTAAATTGTCATTTCTCCGATCTGTAGTGAGAAAGTATGACCAAAACCAAATAGTAAATAAGAAGAAACTTATCTGAAACAGCCAGCATTCTTCTTAAATATTATATCATGTTTCCTCCAAAAAGACTTTCATGTAACCCTAAAGGTCCACCTCTGATTAAATATAAAGCCAAAAGGTGCAGGAAAAGAAAGCAGCTATGATTTACGTCCTCCGCTTAGATGTTTGCCTGTGAGTGTATGATATGTACTTAGTGGCATGAACTCTGGGGCTCAAGAGGTAGCTAACTGGAAGCGAGTTTCTCAGACCAGGATTGCGGCCTATGAAAGCAACTTCCCAGCATGTCAGTTCCACCAGAAAGAGCAGGGGGTGAGGCAAGAGGCCAGCCATGACTCTGTCAAGGAGAAGTGTCCCCGCACCGTGGCTGCTGACAGCAAGGCTCTGCAAAGCCGACTTAGATCTCAGCTCTTCCACTCCCGAGCTCTGGCCTCTTGGGTGACCCACTGACCCTCCTATGCAGTCCACAAAATACACAAACCAACTTCACAAGGGACTGAGAAACTTTTGGCTCCACATTGCATGGAAAATCATGATGTAGCCTTAAAGTCTCCCTTAAGTGAGCCATTGACTTGCATAGTTACCATTTTAGAATATGAATTGGTGAGCATCCATGATGTTTATTCACTTTTTCGAAAACAGTAGCTGTATAGTTGTTAAAAGATAGCACAAAAGGTATACTCTTAGAAAATATATTACCTGCCCCCCAGACAAAGAATGTGAAAAGAGGCATCTTCTCAGTATATCGCAATAAAAGACATTAGATGCTCAAATCCCCTTTGTAGTTCGGCTTTGTAATACATTGCTTCATTGGAAGGGTGAGAATCTAATTCTCTGAAGATCTGTAGTTGTGGAAGGGCACTCATGTTGACAGGAGAACCCAATGAACAAGGGTCAACCAGAAACCTGTGCAACTGTCCTCCAGCAAGGGGAGGTCTATACTCTGTTACAATAGAATCCTTCATCCAGCTTATCCTCTGACTCATTGTCTGCACTCCTGACATTGCTGGTTCACTGCATTTTGCAGTCTTCCAAATGTTAACACATGTCATTAGACAATGTAAGAAATACCACATGTTCATACACCTTCCTACCTTGCCAAGTCTTTAAATAATGAGAAATGTCAGGTTCATAGTGGCACAGGCAAGATTTCAGAAATTCTCATTTTTTACTTATGAGCTCAGTTTTTATCATGAGCCACAGATACTGTCAGACGCCTCCCCACTTCCAATGAAATGGGCTTATTTTATTCATTTTTTTTAAAAAAAACAAAAGGAAAATAAGGGAGAAAAAAAGGTGCCAAACACACAAATTAACACGGTCTGTCTGTCAGTCCCAACTTCAAGTGGAGATGTAGTGCCGAGAGAAGAGCAGCCAGCTTGGCTTCCAGCTCAGACAATCGCAAGGACTCTGCCTCAGAGCAACCATCATACATCTGCGGGCAGCAGAAGAACGTTATACGTAATTCACAACTGAACAAATGATATTAAAAAGACATCTGTCAGAGTCAAAATTTAACACAATGAATGACTTTTTACTACTCCATCAAGGATATCCTTAAGAGAGTGAGGTTCTTCTTCTTTTTTAAAAATCCTAGATGCTTGAAAAGGAAGGAACGAATGCCAACTGGAACCTGACTCTGCTGGCTGTCTGGAGCTACCCTCAGCTGCCAGAAGTTTTATCGTGATTCCATTTGCTTCCCGGCAAAACCTCAAAGCAGGGCACAAAGCAAAAAGGTCTTTCTCTGTGTTCCCAGGGAAGACTTTGACTTTGTAAATTTCTCCGGCAAGGGTTCTCAGGGCCACCAGGGTCCTCCCTTGGACTGTGGCAGGAGAGATGGAGATAAAGGATGTGGAGAGAGGCATCAGGCCTAACATCTGAGAAGCCACTTGGCAGAGAAAGACTGGGGACCCTCCCAACCTGAGTAACACATGTAAATAGAGCATGCAAAACAACAACAACAACAACACCTGCAATATGCCATAAGCAAGGCCTGAGGAAGAGGCTCCTGAGTCTCCTGGCCCAGTGCTTCTGGGCTATACCTTTCCCCAGGCCTACCAACCCACTGCCACCCTTCGGAAAGCTTTCCTTTTTAATAGACTGTCTCTATTTCTGTTACTGACCATGTGTCCCCATGTACTTCTTTGTACCAGAGTCTCTGATCCATGCATGTACTAGGAACACACTCTAGGAACTGCAGCTTATCAAGTATTAAGTCAGTTCACAAAGCATTAAGACCACCACTGGAAGAAGATCTACCTGCTAGCATCTATTAGAGCAGGCTTCCGTGGAACGAACCGGCGCCTTCCTACAAAATGCTGAATCTTGAACTTCATCCAGAACACATTTACTTCTGGCTTTCTAAATAACACACATAAATCAACCTATAGTCCTTAATGTCAATAACTATTAGGCCAGAGAAGTTGTTCCATTTAAAGAAAAACAGGTGTTCCTATTTTCAATTACTTCAGAATTCCAGAGAAGTCTAAATATTGATTTGATTATTTATTCTTTCACTCAACAAATATTTATTAAAGACCTACTAGGACTCCTAGGAGATGGGAATACAGATGTGAATTTAAAAACAGAACAGAATAAAAATTCACACCTCCGTGAACTTGTCTTCTAGCGCTGGAGATAAACAGTACACAAATAAGGGAAATATATAGGACAGTCTGTTTGGTGAAAGCCTATATAACTCTTTTGTACAAATTACTTCATATGTGGTTGATGAATAGGAAGCTGATATGGGTATGAAGCAGGGAGCCACACTGATTTATGCATCATTTCCCCCCAGAATATTAATGCTACAATGTTTGCATGAACAAGTTTTATCATTTATTAAAGAGAGAGTCCTAGAATTAGGGGCACAAGTAGCAACAGCGGCTACTTGTCCTTTAAGCTTGCTCATCTAGAACTGTACAGACGAAGCATCCCAGCCCAAGCTCCACGGGTTTTGAATGGTTTGATCCAATAGAATTTACCCTGTAAGTTACATTATGTTGGTGTGAACATATGTGAGAGAATAAGAGAAACACCTGTATGTGCTATCCTATTACTGTAAAGAGAGCATGCAAGAGGAGAGAAGAGATTTCAGGAAAGGGATGGCAGGATAAGGAAGGTTAGATGAAGAGTCCCGGAAGGCTGATACAGCCAGCCTCTGGATCAGCAGTGGCAGAGCACGCAGGAGGAGAGGAATGTGGGTGGGTGGTGCAAGTGGTGGGGGAGATCGGCTACAAAGCCAAGAACAAGAGGCCTCTGGAGATCTAGAGTTTGTAACTGACACCTTAGCTGATGCTCACTCATTGAGATGAGGTGGGAAGGGTGGAGGTTAGGAAGCCACTAGGAGCATGACCTGTCAATTCAGACATGGATGCTGGTGCCCCGAGGCAGTGGCAGGAAACAGCAGAAGTCTAGTCAGAGCGCCTGAGGTATGAGACACACAAGAACCAGAGACAACAGAAATGTTTCTGGCCATAGGAACTGGAAAGACGGTCATTTCTCAAAGGCACATGGCTACTGAAGAGGCAAGATCCGTGGAGTCAACGGAGCTGGGAGCCAGCCACGGCAAGCCAGAGTGCCTACCTTGTGCGATGTAAAGACGGGCAACACCCAGTCGGGTTCACACACAGAACAATCTCAAACCACTAGCTGTGTACAGACAAATCTTTGATTTAAAAGCAACATTTAAATTGAATAACATTAAAGCCAATTTGAACAGGTTGTCATGAGTTGAGCCTGTAGTCCCAGCATGCTGAGAGACGAAAGGATAGATGGACTGAAAGGTTGAGACCGGTCTGAGCTGAGAACCTAGCTCAATTAATTAATAATAAATAGTTTGCAAGGCAATTTGAAATGTCGTGTTTTCTTTGTTCATACTTGCCTCAGCCTCCTGAGTGCCAGAGTTATGAGGATGAGCCATATTGCCCAGCTCTACCTCGGTCTTTTTCTTTATGCTTTTTTTTTCATCGGATATTTTCTTTATTTACATTTCAAATGTTATCCCCTTTCCTGGTTTCCCCCACTCCTGGAAACTCCCTATCCCATCCTCCCTCCCCCTGCGGCTATGAGGGTGTTCCTTCATCTACCACACTCCCACCTCCCCGCCCTCAATTCCCCTACAATGGGGCATCTATCAAGCCTTCATAGGACCAAGGACCTCTCCTCCCATTGATGCCTGACAAGGCCATCCACCGCTACATACGCAGCTGGAGCCATGTGTACTCCTTGGTTGATGGTTTAGTCCCTGGGAGCTCTGGGGGGTCTGATATTGTTGTTCTTTCTATGAAGTTGCAAACCCCTTCAGCAACTTGAGTCCTTTCTCTAACTCCTCCATTGGGAACCCCACATTCAGTCCAATGGTTGGCTGCAAGAGTCTGCCTCTGTATTTGCAAGGCTCTGGCAAGGCCTCTCAGGAGACAGTCATATCAGGGTCCTTTCAGCAAGCATTTCTTGGCCTCCACAATAGTGTCGGGGTTTGGTGACTGAATATGGGCTGAATCCCCAAGTGGGACATACCTAAACATAGTAAAAGAAATATATAGCAAACCAGTAGCCAACATCAAACTAAATGGAGAGAAACTTGAAGCAATCCCACTAAAATCAGGGACTAGACAAGGCTGTTCACTCTCTTCCTATCTATTCAATATAGTACTTGAAGTTCTAGCTACAGCAATTAGAAAACAAAAGGAGGTCAAAGGGATACAAATTGGAATGGAAGAAGTCAAAATATCACTATTTGCAGATGATATGATCGTATACTTAAGTGACCCCAAAAATTCCACCAGGAGAACGCCTAAAGCTGATAAACAACTTCAGCAAAGTGGCTGAATATAAAATTAACTCAAACAAATCAGTAGCCTTCCTCTATTCAAGGGAGAAACAGGTTGAGAAAGAAATTAGGGAAACAGCACCCTTTACAATAGTCACAAATAATATTACATACCTTGGTGTGACTCTAATCAAGAAAGTGAAAGATCTATCTGTATGACAAGAACTTCAAGTCTCTGAAGAAAGAAACTGGAAAAGATCTCAGAAGATGGGAAAATCTCCCATGCTCATGGATTGGCAGGATTAATATAGTAAAAATGGCCATCTTGCCGAAAACAATCTACAGATTCAATGTAATCCCCATCAAAATTCCAACTCAATTCTTCAGAGTTAGAAAGAGCAAATTCATTTGGAATAACAAAAAACCCAGGATAGCGAAAACTGTGCTCAACAATAAACAAACTTCTGGCGGAATCACGATGCCTGATATCAAGCTGTATTACAGAGCAATAGTGATAAAAACTGCATGATATTGGTACAGAGAGAGGCAGGAAGATCAATGGAATAGAATTGAAGACCCAGAAATGAACCCACACACCTACAGTCACTTGATCTTTGACAAAGGAGCTAAAATCATCCAGTGGAAAAAAGACACCATTTTTAAGAAATGGTGCTGGTTCAACTGGTGGTCAGCATGTAGAAAAATGCAAATTGACCCATTCTTATCTCCCTGTTCAAAGGTCTTCTGTTTTTTTAGCCAAGAAAAACCTTAAAAACTTAACAAAATTTGATATAATTTTATTTTGAAATACAGTTATGTTTTAAATCACTTGATAAATAAATTAAGCTCAATTTATATAATTGCTCCACGTGAAAATTACTCTGCAAGGGAAAAGGAAATTAATCAGTGGTTGACACTCCTACTTAAGACAGGCAATAGAACTCAGCACTCCAGCCTCAGTGTTAATAGAGACTCTGTGTCCAGTGTACTTCCCAGGGAGGAGTAGGTGTGAGCAGCGTGACTAACAAACACATGAAGGTCTTGTGTTGGAGAGCTGGGGCTCAGAGCTGCTTTCACAAGCCTGACGACATAGCTTTTCTCAAAAAAAAAATCCCTTTAACAAAACACTCTTACTTAAGGCACAAATAATTCTATGAAAGGTTTGTTCTGTTCCTCAAAGACAGAACGCCTAAAACCCCTTTTGGCTTATTTAATTAGACCTTGTGAGGACAATAAAAACAGAGAAAATAAATTGCATTAATAGTCATTATATCTACTACATAGATATATTTTTCCCTTTTCTTCAAATTTTCAAGGGTCTATTTAGACAGTGTATCAAGACATACCTTATCCTCCTCTGAAAAGAAAAGAAGAGAAAAGAAAAGAACTGAAAAAATGGAAAAGATCTGAACTACTAACTTTATGCTCTGACTACAATTAATTCAGACTAGTAAAGAATATGAAAAGGACCACCAGAAATTCACCAAATACCAAGAAACCAAACAATATATGCTTTTGAAAAAATGTATAAAAATTATCTGAAAGGAAATAAAATATATTGAATTCAATGAAAATGCAATATGTCAAAAGATAATGCGGGTCGCAGGTAAGGTGGCACAGACAGGAGAATCAACTGCATGAAAATTTACATTACAAAAATGGGGAGAATAAAACTGAATCAGTAACCTAGCTTTTATACCTCAAAGATTAAAATAAACCCAAAGCAAGATTCAACAGATACAAACACTGGTTCACCAGAGGCCTGGGGAGATGGGAACTGACCCAATAGGACTGCATCAAAAGCAACACAAGGCAGGAGGATCAACAAGGGGCAAGCAGTGTCACTAAAGATTCCATGACCATCAGGACCCAACAGAAAACTTCAAGCTCCTAAAGTTGACGTCTTAGACGACCATAAACATACAACTCATGTTAAGTGAACCAGTCCTGTAACAGGAGAGTCCTGTAACAGGCAAAGAAATGAAATCCTTTCTCAAAGGCTTCTGAATACAATATCTATAGGCACTGTGGTTTTCCCAGAGGTTTCTACTACTGTTTTAAGAGTTCGCATCTAACTGAGAGCTCTTGTCCAGAAAGAGGGAAAGAAGATAGGTTTCCTAGGTCATTCTAGAGCATCATGCCACCTGCTCTAAAATCCTGACAAAGGCAAGCTAAGAAGCATGTATAGATATATAGCATTTATGAACTTAGATACAAAAAGCTGCACTAAAAAGATTAGCAACTCAGAGCTGGCACAATGGCTAGGCAGGTAAAGGGGCTACCGAGCCTGTTGAGCTGAGTAGGGCCCCCAGGAGCCACGGGGTAGAAGGTAGGAATTGATCTTCATGATTGTCTTCTGACCTCTGTACACACACCATGACACACTTGAGCTCACCTCCAAGTAAATGAATATATATATATATATATATATATGAAAATAAATAAAACTCTTGAAACTGTCCTATTTTGCGCTTGCTTTGTCAGTACATGTACCGATGTGAGGATGATACAGGGAAGATTAGCATAGCTCTTTCACAAGGATGAGACACAAATAAATGAAGTGTTAAATAGTGTGTTTACAGGATCAAAACACATATGAAATTCTCAAAGAATTAATAAAAATATTTTAAAATATAATAAAATTACTTTTAACTTAGTGGGGTGACCCTAGCTGAGATTTCCACAAGAGTGGGGGATACAGAGACTGATGCGGCCACTTCCTGAAACCAGGCAGGACTTCCAGAAGGGGGAGGTAGACATCAAGCCACCCACAAAACCTTCAATCCAAAATGTGTCTTGGCTACAAGATGTGCCGGGATAAAGATGAAGCAGAGACTGAGGGAGCAGCCTACCAATGACTGGCCAACTGGAGACCTGCCCCATGTGAGACAGACGATCCCAGACACTATTAATGATACTCTGCTGTAGATAAGAACCTAGCACTAACTGTCTCCTGAGGGGCTTCATCCAGCAGCGGATGGAGGCAGATGCAGAGATCCACAGTCAAACATCAGACAGAGCTTGGTGAGTCTTATGGAAGAGTTGGGGGTAGAAGTTAGCAAGCTGGAGGGGTCAAGGACACCACAAGAAGAATTAGAGTCAGCCAACCTGGGCCCGTGGGGGCTCACAGAGCCTGGGCCATCAACCAGGGAGCATGGGGTAGCGGGACCTAGAACCCTGCACATCTGTAGCAAATGCGCAACTTTGTCTTTATTTGGGACCTTTAACAAGTGGAGCAGGGGCTATCTCAGTCTCTGTGCCCTATCATTAGATCCCTTTCCCCCTATCTGGACTGCCTGATTAGGCCTCAGTGGGAGAGAATATGCCTAGTCCTGCTGGGGCTAGATGTCCCAGAGTAGGGTAGTAGCCAAGGAGGGATCCCTTTCTTTGAGGAGAAGGGGAGGTGGAAATGCCAGGGAAGGATTTGTAAGGATGGGACTGAAAAGAGAGGAGAAAGGGGGGCTGTGGTCAAAATGTAAAGTGAATAAAAAAATAGATAAATATATTAGTTAATAGAACCCAGTAATGTACCAAAAATAGGGATATTTCAGGTATTCAAGGTTGGTTCAATATAAAATAAATAGCATAGTCTACTCTATGACTGGGAAAAAAAAGCATCATTTATCTGTCAAGTGAAACAGAAAGAAACTGACAAGATTCAATGTTCATGATTTTAAAAAGATAAACCTTCAGCAACCAGGAACAAAAGGGAATGTTCTTAATCTCATGAAGAACACTGTAAAACTCTACATCTAATCAATGTTCAAGGCTGAATGTCATTCCCCTGAATTTAGTATCATTCAAGGATGTCAGATCATTGTATTATACTAAGGCCTTCCCACTGGAAGAAGGAAGGAAAACATGAATAAAAGATATATTTCAGAAGGAAGAAATACAAGTGTCCCTGTTTTTCCGATAACTTGGTCTTCTATATAGGAGATCACAAAGAAGCAAGCACACACAGGCCTCCTGAAGTAACACACAGATCATGGGAGATTGCAGTACAGGGGTCAGACCAGTGAATACAAACATAGATATAAAAATGATCGTGCTGAAGACAAGACACGTGAAACCATAAATAACAGGAGTAATTAATTTTAAAATTATGATCTGCTGCAAATTATAAAATTCTGATGTCAGAAATCGAGTAAGGAGGGGAAGAGGCTGAAAGGATGGCTTGGCTGTCAAGAGCACTTGTCCTAGCACACATGTAGGGCAACTCACAACTGCCTGTAACCATAGTGTCGGGGGGGGGTCTGATGCCCTCTGCTGGTCTCCACAAACACCTGCACATGTGTGTGCATGCACACATGAGCACACACAAATAAAAAAATGAAACCAATAGTTTAAAAAAGAAACTGGAAATACATCTAAATACATGGGAAGACATTCATGTTCACAGACTGAAAGGGTAGCCACAGTAAAGTTGTCACGTCTGTACAAATACACCATAAAAGTTAATGGGATCCTGTTAAAATACCAGCAAGAATTTCCATTGATATGCACAAGGTTATTCTAAAATTTATATGGGAAGGCAAAGAAACTAGACTATCTAAGACGACTTTGAAAAGGAATAAAATGGGAGAAAATTGCTCTTCTTGATGTGAAAGGCTTAGTCTGCAGCCACAGTAATAAAGCTGGCCTGGTACTGACAGAGGGGTCAAGGAAATAGATTGGGGGGGCACAGGAAAGGCCAGACACAAGACAGACAGCCAAGTGACTTCTGACAAGGGTGAAACGCAAACCCAGTGGAGGAAGGACAGCCTCCAAAATGAAAGCCATTTGAATCAACTTAAAAACCCAGAAGGCAAAAGAGTAAAACTCCATCTAAATCTTCATATCACATGCGATATCAACTTAAAGTGGATCATGGACTAGAATGCAAAACTACAAAACTTTTAGAAAAGCATCAAGCATGGGAAGAAAGACTTGAAATGTAGAGCCAGGCGTACAGTCTTAGGAGTGGCAGGAAAACAATGCTGTGGGGGTGGGGGTAGGGCAAGGAGAAGGGGCAGGGGGATGGCTCAAGTGGCTAGGGGCCCTTGCTGTTCCCTCAAAGGACCTGAGTTTGGTACCCAGCACTCACGACAGACAGCTCACAACCACCTGTAGCTGCAGTTTCAGGGGATCTGATCCTCTCTTATGGACTCTATAGGCACATATGTGCACGTACATATACACAGACACATGTATATAGTCTAAAATAATAAAAAGCAACAGTAAAAAACTAGAAAATGGAATCTTGTCAATTTTGAAAATATTGCTAAAGACTCTATACAGGAAATATAAAGACTGACAGGCATAGATGTGTGTGCGTGTTTGTGTGTGTGTGTGTGTGTATGTGTGTGGTTGTGTATATATGTATATATAATATATGGGTGTATATAATGTATCTGTGTGTATTAATGTATGTGTATGTACATAATATATGTATATGTATATGTATATGTATATGTATATGTATGGGTGTATGTGTGTGTATGTATGCATGTATGTATGTATGTTTATGTGTGTGTGTATGGGTCTGTATGAGAGTCTGAGTGTGTGTGTGTGTGTGTGTATGTGTGTGTATGTATGCGTGTATGTATGTTTATGTGTGTGTCTGTCTGTATGTGTGTGTGTATGGGTCTGTATGAGAGTCTGTATGTGTGTGTGTGTGTGTGTGTGTGTGTGTGTGTGTGTGTATGTGTGTATGGGGGTATATACACAGAGTCTTGTGTGTGAAGAATCCTCAAAACCCAACAGCATAGTCCAAGCAAACGGAAAGTGAGAAGACATATAAGCAAAGATTCCGTTGCAGAGGATCTCCAAGTGTGACATAGCTACCTGTAAGACTTTCAGTATTACTCTCCATTATAGAAACACGGAATAAAACCACCATGAGAGAGAGCTGGAGAGAGGCTTAGCAGTTCAGACTGCTTTTGAAGAGGACCGGACTTTGTTTCCCAGCACTGATGTTAGGCAGTTCACAATCACCTGTGAACTCTACCTGTACTACTACAAATGTAGTACACATGTACACACACACACACACAAACACACACACACTCACTCACACTGAAGACTTTCTGGAATGGCTGGAGTATTGCTACTGTATCAGCCATGCTTCTCGGAACAGGAGGCATGAGGTCACACACACACACACACACACACACACACACACACACACACACACACACACACGGCCAGTGGGTAAGTAAAGTGATACACCCAGGAAACAGGCTGGTGCTTTCGCCTGAAACTAGACAGGCCACTCCAGCATGGCCCTGTAACTGCACTCTTGGGCATCTGTTCTCGAGAAACAAAGACATATGATCACATGAAAACGTGTATTTGGTGTTTATAGTAGTTTGAGTCCCCACAGTTAAAACTGGCTTGGAGCCAGGTATCCTTCCAGAGGTGGAAAGCTATACACACTGCAAACGACACTTACCACTGGTAATAAAATAGAACACATTAGATCCAGCAAGCTGGATGGATTTGCAAGCTGGATGGATTTGCAAGCTGGTTTGCAGAATTAGAAAAGGGTGGCACAAACTATGGGACATTCTATCTAACATTCTTAAAATGCCCCAATTACAGAAATAGGTATTGGTGTCACTGGGAAGTTGGAATAGTAGGTGAGATACAAATCAAGTGGGCAACACAGCAAATGTTCTTCAGCTGATGATGCAGATGTCAGTTGGTCTGGTTGAGAGGTCAGACTATCCTTTTACAGTACCACAGGGGAAATCTGAATTAAAAAGCATTAAGGTACAAGGACTTCTGTGTTTTGTTTCTAATGATTGCACACACATCTATAGTTGCCTCAGAATAAAATTGTGAACAAACACAATTATATGAGTAAAAAAAGTAGAATTATCTTTTTTAAAAAAGACTATTTTATTTTTATGCATGTGTATCTGTGAGTGGGTTTGTACACATAAGTACAAGTATCCTTGTAGTCCAGAGGAATGTGCTGGATTCCCTGAAGCTGGAGTCACAAGCAATTATGAGCTGCCCAAAGTGGGTGATGGGAACCAAAGTCGGATCTTCTGCAAGAGCAGCCAGAGTTTTTATCTGCTGAGTCACCATCTCCCCATACCCAGGAGAAAAACCCTTAATCATATATCTTACAAGGATTTTTATCTAACTGTAGAAACCATACCTACTTCCCAGTGACAAGACAGACAAATGAAAATGATAAGAAAAAATAAATTCATACTTATGCATACTAAAGGAAGCTAGACAAGTGGCCAGTAAGCCCACGGGAAGGTGCTCTACACTGTTTGACCATAGACTGTGATGGCAAAATTGAAAACAAGACAGCACTAAGTGCAGGCAAATATGCATAGAACTGTAGCAATCATACATGATTGGCAAGAATGGATAGACCCCTCCATCATGGTCAGCTTGGACCCTACCTCCCATTTCCCTGGTTACACTACGAAGAGTAATGTTTTGGTATTTAAAAATACCTTTATAGAAGGTGAATTTGCAAGGTTATGTTGAGGTCCATTAAGGGAAAACTTGTCTCCTTCTGGTCAAAAGAATGGAGTCTGATTCCACCTCTGGCCCTGTGCAGAGACATAGCATTCTGATCTAAACCAAGGTTAGAACACTACAGACTACTGTCCCTTCCCTACGGATTATGTCAACTGGGCCTGTCAATCACCTGGCCCATCCCTCAGGAAGGCTGGCTTACCTAAAGATGACAAAGGGGATGGGAGCAGTGAGTGCCCCATAGGCGATCCCATGAGTACCCGCCCTTGAGACGCTTGCATATAGATCTTCACTGGTCTGCCTGCTTGCTCTTCCAAGTCCTCACTCAAGAGGATAGCTTTTCCTTTTCCTTCTCTTTGGATTTTAGGTGCTGGTGAAACGCCTAAATATGCTTTCCCTGATGCCCCTGACCTCTCTCTTCCTCTTCTCTATCCCCCTCTCCCAGCAGCTGCTGAGATCTTCAGCTTTCCATTCAAACTCTAATAAAAATTATCCCTGAACTTCCTTCCCAGTCCATCCCTAAGCTCCTTTGGTAGTGAGAGTTCTACAATTCCACAATCACTGAGCGTTTACTACAGGCCCAATAGGAAATAATTTTAACAAGTATCTCATGGTCTTACAGCAGCCTCATCATATAGGTGATATTTCTTCCTAAAAGGACATCTATAAAATCTAAAAACATAATAAATATTTATGTGTATGCATATGTATATATAATTATATGCATACACACACACACACGTATACTGAGTCAGATAACAGGTGACTTGTTGAAGGTCACACAGAAAGAGGACGTGAAGGTCAACCTCCTGTATTCTAATGAATTCCAGCACCATGGGAAGTGGAAGTGACTACAATTATCCTTGCATAAGTAGGTACTAACTTTTATGACTGAGAAGCAGTCCACACTTCAGTTCTAAACCCAGAAAAGAACATATACAAGTCAGTGACTATTCTCAGAGAAGTGGCCAAGACAATCATCACATTAGCTGCACAACCCATTCAAGGAACATTCTACATGGTAGAAAGATGATTATATCAAATGTCCTACAAGCAAAACAACATGAAGTCACCCTCTTTCTAGAAGGGTATTAACTGGCTAGAAGACACAACACAGCATTCAGGCAAAACAAAACAAAAAAAGTATATTAAAAAACAACAGAAATAGAACATTGTTTGCATCCAACTCTAACTACACACCTAAGCATTCTGACAACAAATGGAGATTCATGATGGTAGCAGTGAAATGTGTCCCCTGCCAACAGACACATTGGTTAAAAAAATGAAACACAAACCTAGGAGCTCAGCTCAAACAAAATGGACACTTTGACGTACAACCTTCTAGGAAGCTGACTGGACAATAGACATCAAGTCATCTGGGCATACCTAAAACTGACATTTTATTGCTTTTAATGAGATGTGGGTATCCTTAAGTAGGCCTAGCAAGCCACCCTCTTCCCATGGCTGAAAATTTTACAAACCCAATGACTGGCATTTCCTAAAACTATGTCATGTCGAAAAAATATGCATTTCTTGTAAATAGTACAATTAGGCTACTAAGGGCATAAAATGTATCGTGTCACCAGCTAATGCAAATCAAAATCATATTTAGTGAGATACCTCAGTTCAAACAACACACTGAAATGTTTTTATGGCTGAAAGATAAGTGTGGGGAAGCCTGTGAGGGAATTAGAATTCTCTAACATCAGGAGAGTTCAGAATGTAGACTGGGTGCAGTTGTTCAGAATGTTAAGTATCAAGTTACCCCATGACCCAGGAATTTCACCCCACATTGTAGAGAGAGGTCTGTCCACATGAAGGCTTACGCACAAAGATTCATTAACACATTATTCACAGCAAAAGAGGAAACAACCCTGATGCACTTCAGCTAATGAATGGACAGACAAAGTCAGCTGTTTGCACTGAATGTCAAGTCTGCTGATGTGGAGTGGAGAGCATTTGCCAAGCCCATGCGAGACTCTGGGTTCAGTCCCTGCCAACATAACAGGGACGTTTCGAGACAACATTATAGTAAGTCATAGAAAAGGATGAATGGTAAAGGGCCACATGTTCCATAACTGCATTAACATGAAGGTTGCTAATTAAGTAAATCCATATGGACAAAGAGAATCAGTGACTCCTGGAGGATGAGATGCAAAGCAGGGGGACAGAAGGGAAAGAGGGTGTGACAACTGATGGCTGTGGGTACAATGTTCCTTTGGGGAACATTATAAGACTAGGTCAGGGTGATGATGGCATATATAACCCTGAAAATAAATTAAAAGCTTGAATTATGAACTTTACACAGGTGGATTTTACAGCTGTCAATTTTATCTCTGCATATCTGTTAAACTATCACACTTAGAAAATAGTAGTATTTGTGGCGGACATAAGGAGTATAACTTCATAGGACATAACTTCAGTTCTTGCACAGATGTGGAAACTGAGGCATAGCAGGGTTGCAGAATCTACCCAACAGGGCCAGGAGGAGGCAAAGCCAGGACTTATGTCAGGGATGCTGTTACCTAGGTGCCACCTGCACTGCAGACACAGAAAGGCTCGCTCTGTCTGGGCATGAGCAGTAGCCAGTTAGCAGAGGAAGGGAGACCCTGAGAGAGGAGCAGCTGGCTGCAGGATGGACAGCATCCCCAAAGCTCAGAGCTTCCCCCAGCATCCAAGGCACGCTTCTTCAGCATCAGGACCTTAGTAGAGGCTGTTTCAATGCAATCCGAGAACAGGAAAAGAAAAGAAAACGAAAGTTTGGAAGTCTTCAAACTTTCCTTCAAAATAATCATTGTCGAAAGAAATGAGCTGAGTACATGCCCAGCTATGAGGGACTCTTGAGTAAATCAAAATTAGGTCATGTTTAACTGGATTGCATACCATTACTGAATCAGAGACAATAGAAGGCAGGAGAGATGCAGGACTTGTCTCCCCCTCCCCCCCCCCACCCTGCCCTGCACCCACGGGGAAAGGCTCACACAGGAAAGAGAAGAAAAATGCCCTTTCCCAAGTCCGGACAAAGATTACCATAGGGTGTCATTTGCTTTGAGTTTTTGACACAGAATCTCAAGTAGCCCAGGCTGGCCTCTTAAGTCACTTTGTAGCTAAGGATGACCTTGCATGAGGATGAATTTTGGTCCTCCTGCTTCCCCCTCATCAGCATTGGGATCACAGTTGTATGTCACCATGCATACAGTTTATGGAGTGCTGGCGATGGACTTGGGGCTTCAGTGCATGCTAGGCAAGCACTCTACCAACTAGCTATGTCCCCAGGCCTACTATGCTCTCTCTCTCTCTCTCTCTCTCTCTCTCTCTCTCTCTGCCTCCCTCCCTCCCTTTTTTAAAAATACCCGTATTTTAAATTTTATTTAGTTTTTATTATGTATATTTTGCCTGCTTGTCAGTATGCATACCCATGCATATGCAGAGGCCATGAGAGGGTCGTGGGACCTCTGGTTCTGGAATTACAGGTAGCGACAGTCTGTTGCAGGTGCTAGAAACCAAACTGAGGTCTTCTATAAGATCAGCCAGCATTCTTAAGCGCTGTGCCATTTCTCCAGCCCTCGGTAATTTCTATCAGTAAGTTAATGGTGAACTGACTGAGACCCTGAGAGGGGACTGCTCAGGAGTCTCTAGCATGACACAGAGCAAGACTCTCATCTGCATTCCCACTCAGTTCTACTTCCAACTTGTTTTCCACCCACACAGTGTTCATAACTGGGTCAGTTGCCCTGCAGTCTTGGACAGGGCAGGAGGATGTGGACTCTGGGAAACCTGCTGGCTAGATTCCACCTTGACCTTGGGGTCATTAATAGATAATACATTCAAAAACAATCTCATGACTTCAAAAGCAAATCATAAACACATTCCATCTGGGCACAAGATAAAATGTTAAGTTGTGGCCTTGCGAGTTGTTTCTGGAGTTGCTAAGATCTGGCCAGGTTCTTTGCATGAAGCTGTGACATTTTACCCATGGCAGGATTCTCACAGTGAGAGTTTCCATGCTTCACCAGCCTGCTGGGCATTATACAATGGCAAGGAAAGGGGTTGTCTGGGAGCGTTGAGAAAGGCAACAGAATCCAAAATAAGTAAACATGCAGTTCAGGGAAGAAAATAAATAAACAACCTTCCCTGGCAGGATTCATCAGCAGAGACACACAATCAGCGTCATTAAAATGTTGTGAGAATGGTTGGGAGGTAGAGACAGAAAAGGGCAAAGAGTGAAGTTATAATTATCTGGACTATTATTCCAACCTAACATGGAAGGCGGCATCCCAAATTTGCAAGGCCAAAACCTCAAATGCTGCCTCTCACTAGGCAAGGATTTTGTCATTCTGAGACATCGGACTAGACGGTGTGGGGGGCTTGGCAATTATGTTTGAAAATGGTGCATAACCTTTTACAACAGAAAGCTGGAATTCTATAGTGAGACATCACTGTGATTTCAAACTGTTGGGTGATTCTTGTAATGACTTGAGGAGTGCCGAGGAAATAAAGTAGCCGCAGGTGGCCAGACAAAGAAGAAGAAATCCCTCACTCTGCGGGCAGTAATCAGGTTGAAATACTTTCTCCATTACATCCCAAAATAGAGCAGACAGTGATACACAGGCCTTCCCTCATCACACAACTCTTGATTCCCACAAATAGTAAAATCATATTCAGTACTTTCTGTAGGAAACTATCAATAATCCTGTTTGCAGACTCGATCACAGCATCAGGCACAGCAGCCTTCAGCGGAAAGTTACTTACACTGGTCCTTGAATGATTCTGCAAACTCCCCTGGGTTTACTGAATCTGACCTTAACATCCTACAGTTACAGAAGGCTTGACTTAGTTTGGACAAATTTCATAAATTTGGTGTGTGTGTGTGCACGCACACATGCACACTTGTATGTGTATAGATGCGTGTGTGATATGTATATTGGATGCCAGGGGTCTATTTCCAGTATCTTCCTGAATTTCTCTTTGACTTTTTTTTCTTTTTCTTTCATCTTATTTTTTAAAACTGTATCTCTCACTGACCCTGGAGGACCAGCCAAGTGAGAAATCCTCTGGTCTCTGCTTTCCCAGAGCTAGGATTACAGGAACACACTGCTACTCTTTGGCCTTCGTATGGGGGGCAGGGATCTCAACTCAGGTCCTCATCCTTGCAAGGCAAGCACTGACTGAGCTATATCCCAGCTCCAAATATGTAAAGAAAAACAACATATGCACTGTTTACATATGCAAATGAGCATGATGATGGACAGGGTCCAGCTCCTGGGGGTGCCTATCGATGAGTATCATTTTCCTAGTTATCAGGGCCCACAGGCCCCACTGCAAAGTCCACCAAGAAACAACCCCAGCAAATGACTCAACTGTATCATGGCCTTTAGAGAAGCCTCTATAGTTACTGGGACTTTTCTGAGTGTCAGCATGCTTAACCAGGGTGAAATATTTCTTCAATCTCATGACTTTCACAAGGTACCCAATGCCAGGCCTCTGGGCAAGCACATGAAGGGCATACAGCAAGATGTTTCTAACAGCCTGGGCTCCCCAGGCAGGCAGTGATCCTGCCTCTGTCAGTCAGATGAAAGTTCTGAAGTACGCAGGTCCAGCCATGCCCTACAGGCTCAGAGCAGTTTAAAAGGCTCCACCTGGAGCTTTCAAAACCTTGGGTTCTGGCCCTTGGTATTATGATGCTGTGAGTGGAGAGAGGTGAGCCACACAGCAACTGCCAGCTAAAACACATGAGCGGCGGGGACAAAGGTCAGCCCTGGAGGTCGCCTGGAAGTTGATCAACACTGCCTTCCTGGGGACACCGAGACAACTCTGAAGCCAAATGTTAAATGACAGAAATCTACCTCTAAAAACGCAGAAGGTGCCAAAAACTAGCAATCGTCCCCCCCAAAGTCTTCTTATTGTAATTAACAGGTCTCTGTTGCATAAAGCAAGGAATTACTATGATTTAGTGATTCAAGGATATTAACATTAATTTTATCGATGCTAAATAGAATATCTTACGTTGTCAATTCCATTTTGATATCATCTACTTCATGAACTTCATTAGAGCATTTAAAAATATTAGCACTTTGTTCTGCAGACTGGGATTTTCCAGCTCCTCCATCATCTGCCTTCTCTAATGCTGATAGCATTAGCCATTTGTAGGTCCATAAAAGATAAACAGAAAAGGAAACAGGCAGGAAGGTAAATGGTCAAATTTGTCTTCTTTACTTCAAATCACTTCTCAACATTGCAATGGAGAAGCAATGGCAGGCAAGGAAACCGAGCAGGGACCCCCCACATCTGGGAGCCAGGCCTGCAGCTACCTGCTTCAGAGCTGACATTTATCCTCTATCCTCTAACACTGGTACCGAGTTACTATGAAGAGAAATTTTCCTGTCGCCTCCACAGCCATGGGCAAGTGGTACAAAAATACACGAGGAAGCAAACAGTTCTAGTTAAGTGGAGATTGTTCTGCATAAAAGACAGAGAACACAGATAACTTAGATTCAGATTATTCTTGCTGTCCAGATTGGTCCAACACTACGTTTATTTAAGAAGTTACTAAGCAAATTGTGATTTTGAAAACAACAGTAACATTAGAACAGCTAATGGAACGTATGTCACGGTGAAGTGAGGGTTCATGGGGCATGAGGGTGCTGGTGGACGGGGAATTAGGGAGGGTGGGGCATTACTAAGCAAGGCTGATTGGCATGGTGTGATGGGATGGAGAGGGGCTGTGGACAGGGAATTACTAAGGATGGAGAGGAGCTGGTGGGCAGGGACTTAAAGAAGGGCAAAGGGCTGCTGCCGAGCATGGAGCGATGGGGGACTGGAAGGCTGCCGGGCATCAGGGAGGCACATGGAAGTTAGAGCGGTGCTGGCAGACTGAGAGGGATGGAAGTGTGCTAAACCACAGGAACACATGGGAGCTGTGGACGGTTGCCGCTGATGAAGAGTTCACACCCTGACATCTAACCAACCATTAAAACTGTGTTCAAGTTTCTTTATCCTTTTTAGCCTCAGTATTCCTATCTGTAAAGTGGGGATAAAATTTTCAGTGCCACAGGTTGAGAGAATTAAGTGATTTACTGTCATAAACTAGCTTAGATCGGATCTACAACACATCATCAAGTTTCTTTTACAGCATTTCATCCCATTTGTGACAAGCTGAAGCAGGAGAGTGACTAGGGAGGGAAAGGAGAACAGATTAAATGCAGACCCCAATTCTTTTATTTCTTTATTTGGATCATCCAAAATCATTATCCGAAGTAGCTTTGTTCTTCTTTTTTTAAGTCCAAGTCCCCTACATGTAATAAATTACTTCATTCTAGAACACAGCAAGCAGAAACTAAATCAAGCCAATACAGATGTTGATAAAAACTCGATCAATTTAAAATGAATAATTCAATCAGGAAGGTGTCCAAAGGTTTCCGTAAATCTTTCCCCACATCTCATATACTTAACACTCTGCCACTGACTGAAAAGGTTTCCATCACCTCAATCATGAATCCAAGCACACATCCTGCAGGACCCTGTGACCTGGCACTCCTCCAGAACATTCATCATGGGTGCACAAATCACAGGATGAGAGGAATACCTAGAGCTGGATTCTGGGAGACGGAATTTTCTTGGCCAGATGTGGTTTCTGTTCTTTCACTTTTGATTCTCACCCTGTCATAGGTTACAGAGCAGTTAGGTACAAGCTGTAGCCATTACTGTACTGTTCAAATAATGTTTTTACTTAAACAAGGTACAAGTAAGTGCTCCGGACAGCATAGCGTGACCGTCTACCGTTACAAATGCATAGCTGAATGCAAGGAGGTTGCTCAGTCAGAACAGTTCTTATCATGCAATATAGGATATGCGTTCACTCCTCAAGAAACCATTAAAGTAGCTTGGCATAAAGGTGTGTGAGTGTGTGTGTGTGAGATTTCAATGCTAGGGAGGCAGAGACTGGAAGATTCCTGGGATTCATTGGCCAGGCTAGCCCAATTACTAAACTCCAGATCTCATTGAGAAACCTAGTCTCAAAAAGCGAGTTGGACAGTTCCTGGGGATTGATATCTCACATTGACTCTGGGTGCATTCACACACACTCACACATACATGCACACACCTCCATACACACATGTATACACATCACACACACATGCACACATCCATACATAAATATACAAATAAATACCTCTCTCTCTCAATATATATATATATATATATACACACACACACACACACACACACACACACAGAGAGACAGAGACAGAGACAGACAGAGAGGCAGACAGAGACAGAGAGACAGAGACAGAGACAGTGAGCGACAGAGAGCTGACTTATCACTTGGTCCTCAACAGCAAGTGTGTACTTTGCTTGAAGAAACTTTGCATCTGACTGGAAAATGAGATTGTGCCAAGTCTGCCCATCTCTTCTTGATGAAGCTCCCTTATGAATGAAGGAGAGGAGCAGGGTAAAAGACTTGGGTTTACAAAAGATTCAGCTGGTTCTCTTGAAATACTGAACATCCACACTGCATCTGAAGTAAGATTCAATTTACAAAGAATTGATTTATCCACAGCTTTCCAAGAGCAATTCTGTATTGGCATAGACATAAGTTTATTGGATCAATGAAGCGGCCAACACATTTTTATTGAACACTTAGTACATGGAAGGCATTGTGTCAGCTACAGAGAACAGACAGGAGAAGGTCTGGCCCTGAAGACAATGCTTCTTCAGATATGGAGACAGGCTTTATTCACAGAGAACTGGATAATGAGGCAAGAAAATCCAATATGTGGTTTGAATGTCACATGTCCTCCATGGTACATGTGTTTTGACTTTTGTTCCCCAGAGGATGGCGCTGTCTGGGAAAGTTGTAGAAAGATTAGGAGGTAGAGCTATGCTGGCACAGGTGTCCTCTCTGGAACAGGGCCTTCAAGATTGTATGGCATGGACCCACTTCCTGTTCCCTCTCTGCTTCCTGACTGCAGATGCAATGTGACCAATCAATGGCCTCCTGTTCCTGTCACTATAACTTCTTGTCCCGGTGCACTGTAACTCCTCAAAATGGTCAATCAAAATACACACTTCTTCCCTTAATAAGCCTGTCAGCCATCTGGTCACATCAATAAGCAACTAATACACTCAACAGGGAATGTGGTGGTGAATCTGACATAGAAGCCTGACTGGGCATAAGCAATTGAATGGTGGAGTAGCCAGAGTACAAGGTCCTCCCCAAGGTAGTGGAGCCATTTCTTTAGGCCATTTCTTTAGGGCAGTGGCTCACAACCAGAAGGTGGCGACCCCTTTGGGGTCACAGAGCAGATATTTACATTATGATTTGTAACAGTAGCAAAATTACAGTTATGAAGTAGCAGCAAAAATAATTTTATGGTAGGGGTCACCACAACATGAGGAACCATATTAAGGGTTTGCAGCGTGAGGAAGGTTGAGGACCACTGCTTTAGGGCCCTGCAGAGCAGAAAGCCTGGGAAGGGTGGGAGTCTCACCCTGGCCTGACTGCTGGAGCTGGGACAGCAGGCTGGTCCCACTGGTGGCATTTCTGGTTCTCAGGTCTTAGAGCAGCTTTCCTGGGTCAGTAGGTCATATGTGTCAGAACTCTAGCCTCTGCAATGTCTTCTAATTAAACCCTTCCCTCTCCTGTGTCTCTCTGTCTCTCTCTGTCTGTATCTGTCTGTCTGTCTGTCTGTCTGTCTGATACACACACACATACACACACACACACACACACACACACACACACACACACACACACACACACACACTGAGTCACATAAGCAGGAGCCTCCCAAACCATCCCAATCATGCCTGGCTATCCTCATTATCTTTATCCCATCTGCCCTCACTCCTCCGCAGACCACTTTGAACCCATTCTGGCACCATCTTCACAGTCCTTATTCCTCTAGGGTGAACTCAGCAGTTTTATGCAAGAACCTACCTATGCCTCTGGACTCATTGCCAATCCTTTCAGCAAGGCTTTCAGATCCAACCAAGAAACTGAGACAGGGCCCTCACCTGTACCCACTATGCTAAACCCTGACTCTCTCTCCACATGGCTCCCACTGACCTCCCCACTACTCTGCTTTCTGAGAGTCTGTTACCACGCCAACGACTCTACTGAGATGCCAGCCCTTTTTTGTACCTCATTGTCTTAATCAATATTGCCATGGTGCTCCTATTTATATATTTGCTTGCTTGCTTATTATTTGAGTCAGTCTCCTGGATCCCTTACTGACCTTGAACTTGCTATATGATGACCTTGAGTCCTCCTGCCTGTATCTCTCCTCTGCAGTGATTACAGAGATGGTTCACCACACTCACTGTATGTGGTAGATTGAACCCAGAGCTCATACATGCTAACCAGCACTCCACCAGCTGAACTACATCCCTAACCTGAATCCCTTGTTCCATCTGCTCACTCAAGACTTGTCCAGCCCATGCTACCTCTCTGCCAAGGTAGAAGCAACTGATTCAAGTGCAGGCATCTTGGGTCCAGCATTCACACCATCAAAACTGTGGTACTCTTCCCTTGGACACTGATGAGAAGGCTTCCATGGTTATTCCCAACATGCCTTGGGTGGTCTCAAGTGACCAGCCTGGTTAATTCCCACATGGCACATCCTACTGCTCACACCAGTTGGTCATACTTGTGCCTACCTCAACTCTCAGCCCGGTGGCAGGTTCTTCTGATATCCACACTGACCCAGCAAAATCGGGTCCACTTTGAGTGACTTCAACTCTTACGCACTCTTACACTCCCACTCAGTGGCCTCTGTAAGTGAGTTCCACCGAAGTCCCTCAGCCTGTAGGACCCTAGCTAATCCAAACACCTTCAGCTTCTCTCCATGGCCACTCCACCCCCACAGCCCATTCCCCTCACTTTTTTAAAAGTATAATTTAACTCCCTTCCATCCAATCTTCTCTAGAGTCCACATTTGCATATCCAATAGCTCATTAGTGTTCCTGCCAAATCAAAGAGCCACATACCCTTTGTCTCCTTTAGCTACAAAGACATTGCAGAGGCCCCAACATGTGAACCTGCCTTCTAATCCCAAATCTAAGAGAGAAACAGACTAATTTCCCCTCTGACAAGAATTACATTACACCTTTAGAAGCATAAATCTGTTCTGCTTTAAGATTTTTTTCCTGTTCCATTTAATGTACCCTTCTTAACCTGGGCCCATCTACCTTCACATTCTCAGGCCCTCCTGCACACCACCACTACACCCACTCAGAGCAGTGTGCCCACTCTTGGTTAGAGCTGTGGCCTCACAGTCCTGGCCACTCCTTCTTACCTACTGGAAGGAGCTGATAGGCAACATTTGCTTAGAGGCTTCCTCCTTCTCTCCCTGCCCTCTCCCCAAAGACACCCTCCCCCTCCCCACTGCTGCCCCAGGGAGTCACAGACAATCTGAGGATAGGCCAGCAGTATGAGCTACTCAGGCTTGGGGACCCTCTCCTCCCTTGCAGCCTTTAAGAAGGTGAACACTACTTTGTCTGGTGGCACTGGCCTCCCTAGCTTTAAAACCCTGCCTTATTCTCTGTGGTCTTAATTTCTTAGCCTGAAAGATAGTTGGCCTCAGTGACTTTCTCTGGAACCTACACCCTCCCCCACCCAGGCCCCAAAACTTACCATCTCCCTGCATCTCGGTCAGCGCCATGCTTTTAAGAGAGCTAAGTCCTCCTTGGCCTCCCCAGAAGCTCTGTGCCTAGACTGTGTTGCTTCTTGCTTTCTCCAGCTCTTCCACTAGCAAGGGCATCATGTCTCTTTCTATGAGCTGCTATCTCTTTGTCTGCCAACTTCCTCCTGCAGCAATCCTCCTATCATCTGACACCCAACCCTACCCCCAAACCCTCAGCTATCACCCCTCTCTCTATTCCAAGTTTGTCACTGATCAACTCCACTGCACAGTCCCCACCTTCTTGTTCATCCTGCTTCTTGCCTGCACTATTACAAAATGGTCTCTCATAATGGTTGATGCACATGTCCAGATTCCTGGGGAACACAGGTCTCCAGTGTTCTAGGTCTAGCTCAGTCCATGGTGAAAGCTAGAAAGCAGAGCCTGGGGCAAGTGTTAAATCCTCGTGTTTGACTTGTGAAGTGCAAGCTAGAGCGGTCGGAGGCGAAGAAACAGGTGAATGGGTCTCTCTGACCACAAGGCAGAAACCCCAAGACAGAAAGTCCCCATGCTTGTTGAAAGCTCCTGGGATTGGTAAGAGCACACTCAGAGCAGTCCATAAGGGAAGAAGGATGGGAACCTGAATGGCCTGGTAACCTCCATGACTCACTGAGCAAGGCTGGCCTCTGAGGAGCTAAGCCTACCCCTGAGGTCTTCCAGCCTGTAGCATCCAGACCGTGGTTAAAGAACCATGTGGATATGACATGCCATCCAAGCCAAGGAATGGAGGGACAGCTTGATCCATGATCCAAAGACTGAGGGGCCATGGAAGGCTACGCTCAATGCTTTATACTCAGAAGAGTCTTGCAAGTGCTACCACGAGGAAAGGCAGCTAGAGGCTCTAATGAGATGACTGACCCAAGTCACATCCAAATCAAGACTTATGTTTGAGCAAGACACACGATATATTACTCCTCTAAAAACTCATGCAGCATACTGAAGGCTTTAAGAAGCTTTCTGAAGACCTTTCCACACCCTGGACTTAATATGCCAAGAGCTCAGGCTTCGTTCTGCTTATGCTATCATAAACTGAGTTTGCAAAAACATACTTTGGAAGACAAATTATCCAGATTGATTTATTCCCTTCCACCAAACACTTTCTATTGGCACTGTGTTCTTCTCAGGGAAAAAAAGAGAGCAGAGGGGGCTTGAGAGAGAGTGCCTAAGTTGGATCTTCCTCCAGGCAAGAGGTTTATTAACACCCACAGCAGGCAGTGAGGCAGGGCTTCAGAGGGAGAATTTCACACCTCCCCCCTAGGAAAAAGTCTACTTCTAAAGTTTCCTAGGGAATGGGAATGTGTGTGTGGGGGGATGTTTATGGGGGGGTGTCTTTCAGCATAAGGAAGTAGGCTTAGTTAATGTGTGATCTATCCTACTTGATGGGGGTAGGGACAAGGTATACCTTGCTTAAATTTCCAGAACAGAGGCTACTAAGCATCTGGGAAGGGCTTGCAGTACATGTGTAACCCATGTAACCTGACCCTAGTCAGGCTATGTTTGACATTTAGGGGGGGTCACAGATTGGGTATGTTTCTGCCTGAGATCCTTACCTGTAGGGCCTGGATTCTCTAACAGTTCTTGTCCTGAGCAGTGAGGGATAGGGAGGAAACTCTGACCCCACAGAAGGTCTCCAGCCTTGTTTTCACACACTCTTTTGGACTGGGATCTTCAAACCAAGAAAACTAAACTCCCCACTGTCCCATAGGCCCCTGCTTCCTCTGTCAAGACTGCCCCCTGCACTGGAAGGCCCTTCAATTCCTCTAGAGCTAAATAAGATCTGCTGTGGCAGATGCCACCTGGCCCTGCAGCCAGGGGACAGTCTTCTCAGAGGTTGTTCAGGACTCCTAACTCTTCCCTTACTCTCATCCCAGCTTCCAAAATGTCAAGGCTCGGATGCCCAAAGAAGATGGTGTTACCCCTAACTGCATCTCCAGGAGATCCTGAAAGCTCTGCACATAACAGCCACTCTGAGAATCACACAAACTGAGCACTAGGAACTAGACAGAAGTAACCTCCAAAAAGGAAGAACATGCCACGGCCTGCTCTGCCTCCTCCAGTGGATCCAGAGGCCAGCACCGACTCTCCTCCTGCTCCACCACTATCCTACTCAGAATATAACTCCAAGGTAGGTGCGATGCTCTATGAATCTATCACCTTTTAGAGCAATTTGGCACCGGGAGAGGGAACCTTCTAAATGGCAACGTAATAAACTGAAAATTTGTTTACTAAGGAGGCAGACTGCTCCCAGAAAGATGGAGAATGTTATTTTAGAGCAAGAACTGCCAAATTTACATACTCTCGGGCATAATTGATAGTCCTCATTAGTCCAGGAGCTGTAAACAAGGTCGTGCTGATATATAGATTTCATGGCTACAGCCAGGGCCTGAATGAAAGGCACAAGCAGAGGCTTCCAGAATGTTTGTACCCGTTTGTCCAGAGTCTTCAGTTTCAAATTCCTTTAGCATAAGGCTGCACTCCTGTATCAGAAGTATCAGAAGGGGCAAGCTTCAGAATGCAGTCTGCTGCTGACCTCCCAACTCCACCGTGTATAAGCATCATCATCTGTGGGATCTATTTACCACCTGCCACTGTCCTCCCCTCTATGTGTGGCTTTCTACTAGGCAGTGCGGAAGCCCTTGGTAACAAAGTTACCTTGGTTAGTGCTAGGAAACCACGGGCTTTAGCCGTGCCACGCCGTGCCATGCTGTGCCGTGCAGAGCTGGAGGAAGGCAGTGTAACTACAGAGGCCTGGCCTTCTTTATTTCAACAGTAGAATGAAGCTGGAACTTTCTAGAAGAGTGGTACTTTCCTAAGGTCCTGTTTATAGGAGAAATGAATGCAAAGAGGTGGGCAGGAGAGCTGGGAAAATAGCTCAGTAGCTAAAGCATTTGCCATACAAACATGAAGACCTGGGTTTGGAGACCCAGCACTCACACAAAAGCCCAGCATGGCAGAACACACCTGTAACTCCAGCCAGCAGAGACAGGTGGACACCAGGGAGTTCACTGGGCAACCAGACTAACCAAAAATGGCAAGCTCTGGGTTCACTCAGTATCCCTGTCTCAAAAACTTAGGTGGAGAGCAATAGAGGAAGACACTGATGTTGATCTCAGCCTTACACACACACACACACACACACACACACCACACTACATACACCACACACATACACACACACCACCCACTACACACACACCACACATATACACACATACCATACACACACTACACACACACCACACACACAAACTATAAATACACCATACACTATATACACACACACACCACACATGCACCACATACATGCATACATACCACACATACACACCACACACACACACACACACACACACACACACACACACACACAGAGTGATGGGTCACTATGTCTCTCTACATTCTAATTTGAGTCAAAAGGACATTTCTCACCCTTAGCTCTTGCCTCTTTAATCATTTGTCTCACAGCTTCAGACTTCCTTTCAATTGAATCAAGCAGCAAAGTCACCTAGGGCTGCTTTGGTGGGTGGACACAGGGGGTTTTGTCTGGAAATACAGAAAATGAGGAAGGCATATTTTCTGCCTTCAGGAAGCTTTCACTGTGGTTAGGCGACAAGATGAGATGCTAGATGAAATGTGAGCCA
Organism: Tokudaia tokunoshimensis; assembly: GCA_036184795.1. Classification (NCBI taxonomy): domain Eukaryota; kingdom Metazoa; phylum Chordata; class Mammalia; order Rodentia; family Muridae; genus Tokudaia; species Tokudaia tokunoshimensis. The sequence goes on along the minus strand of BTHU01000006.1, from coordinate 31,588,355 downwards.
GTACCCTTGCTTGTCAAACAGAAAACCTCTTCCGCGGGCTCTCTAGGAAGTCAGTTCTGTTTATCCCCCTCTTATCTAAGGTTATAGACAGCTGTCAGCACCAAGTCTGATGCACACACTAGGAAAAGCAAAACTCATCCAAAGACCCAGTTCACAGGTTACACACTCAATGGGAGCAGGTGTGGGAGAGTCAAGGAACAGGTATGAAAAGAGCTTGTACAACAAAGAACCCAGGAAGTCTGGACTACCAGGCAGTCAGGACCCTGTAGTGACCCCACAAGCCACCACAGCAGACCTGGGCCTGGGGCTGGTGGCCTTTGTTGTTTAGTCTGCATATGAAGACAGTGGGAGGAGTGACCTTGGAGCACTGTGATGAGCTCTTGTTGTTAGTTAGGACCTTGTGATGATTTGTAGTGCAATGTAAAGATAGGGGGTGAAAGGGTGGGGTGGCAGTAGTTGGGAGACTGACAGGTTGGGTGGGGTAGTAGGAAGTCAGGAGACTACAGGAGGGGTGTCACTTTTCTCTGGAATGGCTCAGAGGCAGAAGAAAGGCTTCAGAATGCCATATGGTACCCTATCTGGTGAGTGAGCTGGACACAGGGGTCATGTCAGGAGGTGGATGTAGAGGCACAGAGGAACAGTGGTGGAAACCTGTTAGCAACAATAGAAGGCAAAGGGTCCCTGCCAGAGCCTACTGTTCCCTCAGATGCCCAGAAAGTTCCCAGGAAATTAAACATATTCCCCAAGGGCAGGTTTAGGGCTTCCCAGTAAATAGCAACCGACTTCAGCTTTACAAAGCCTCTGTGTAATTTATAAGCAGTCACCCCTCCTTCTGAATCAAAGCAGCATCAGAAATGTAACATAGAAGTTCTAACTAGGAGAGAAGAAATAGCTGGATGTGAATGCCATGTCTGATTCATGCATGTGTGCGTGTGTATACATGTACAAGCATATATGCACACATGTGTGTGCATGTGTGTGCATGATGCATACAAGTTATATGTGTACATGTATGGAACCCAGGACAACCTGAGGTATTGTTCCTTAGGCATCTTCTTCCCCCCTTCATTCCTTGGGGTGTCTCTCTGGAACTAGGTCCTCCACACCAACTATGCTGCCTTCCCAGCCCAACATCCCATTTTCTTGTGTACACTGTTTGACACATGCAAAGCACAGGTGCATAACCCACACGGGTACAAGCAATGTTTCACATGATGGAGAAAAGTGTTTTTATTGTCTAAGCTTTGCTTGTCTATTCAGATCCTGGTAGCTTTGCTGCAGTACAAACAAAATAGTTATTTTTGCTATGAGGAGGCTGCTGTGTGGAACACCAAAGAGGGTTGTATCTATGAATCAGAGTAGTTCCTTAGAAAACTAACATATTAAGGAACATGATGACATCATGGGCTGGGGAGATGGCTCAGCTGGTGAAGAGCCTACAAAGCAAGCACAAAGGCATGAGTTCACATCCCAGCACCCATGTAAAAACCCAGGTGTGGTGATAACTGCATATCACCTCAGGTCTGGGGTGGCAGAGACAGAAGTTTGCTGACTAGCTAGCCTAGTCCATCAATGAGCTCCAGGTCCAGTGAGAGACCCTGTCTTAAACCATAAGATGAAGACACCCAGTGACAAATTTCTCACCTTCCACCTGCACACCCACAGCACACACATCTTCACACCCACAGCACATACATCTGCACACCCACAGCACACACACCTGCACACCCACAGCACACACACCTGCACATACATCTGCACACCCACAGCACATACATCTGCACACCCACAGCACACACACCTGCACACCCACAGCACACACACCTGCACATACATCTGCACACCCACAGCACATACATCTGCACACCCACAGCACACACACCTGCACACCCACAGCACACACATCTGCACACCCACTGCACACACATCTGCACACCCACAGCACACACACCTGCACACCCACAGCACACACATCTGCACACCCACTGCACACACATCTGCACACCCACAGCACACACATCTGCACACCCACAGCACACACACCTGCACACCCACAGCACACACACCTGCACATACATCTGCACACCCACAGCACACACACCTGCACACCCACAGCACACACATCTGCACACCCATAGCACATACATCTGCACACCCACAGCACACCCACAGCACACCCACAGCACACACACCTGCACACCCACAGCACACACACCTGCACACCCACTGCACACACATCTGCACACCCACAGCACACACATCTGCACACCCACAGCACACACACCTGCACACCCACAGCACACACATCTGCACACCCACAGCACACACACCTGCACACCCACTGCACACACATCTGCACACCCACAGCACACACATCTGCACACCCACAGCACACACACCTGCACACCCACAGCACACACATCTGCACACCCACAGCACACACACCTGCACACCCACTGCACACACATCTGCACACCCACAGCACACACATCTGCACACCCACAGCACACACACCTGCACACCCACAGCACACATACCTGCACATACATCTGCACACCCACAGCACACACATCTGCACACCCACAGCACATACATCTGCACACCCACAGCACACACATCTGCACACCCACAGCACACACACCTGCACACCCACAGCACACATACCTGCACATACATCTGCACACCCACAGCACACACATCTGCACACCCACAGCACACACATCTGCACACCCACAGCACATACATCTGCACACCCACAGCACACACACCTGCACACCCACAGCACACACATCTGCACACCCACTGCACACACATCTGCACACCCACAGCACACACATCTGCACACCCACTGCACACACATCTGCACACCCACAGCACACACATCTGCACACCCACAGCACACACACCTGCACACCCACAGCACACACACCTGCACATACATCTGCACACCCACAGCACACACATCTGCATACCCACAGCACATACATCCGCACACCCACAGCACACACACCTGCACACCCACAGCACACACATCTGCATACCCACAGCACACACACCTGCACACCCACAGCACACACATCTGCATACCCACAGCACACACACCTGCACACCCACAGCACATACATCTGCACACCCACAGCACACACACCTGCACACCCATAGCACACACATCTGCACACCCACAGCACACACACCTGCACACCCACAGCACACACACCTGCACACCCACAGCACACACATCTGCACACCCACAGCACACACACCTGCACACCCACAGCACACACACCTGCACACCCACAGCACACACACCTGCACACACATCTGCACACCCACAGCAAACACATCTGCACACCCACAGCACACACACCTGCACATCCACAGCACATACATCTGCACACCCACAGCACACACACCTGCACACCCACAGCACATACATCTGCACACCCACAGCACACACACCTGCACACCCACAGCACACACATCTGCACACCCACAGCACACACACCTGCACACCCACAGCACACACATCTGCACACCCACAGCACACACACCTGCACACCCACAGCACACACATCTGCACACCCACAGCACACACATCTGCACACCCATAGCACACACATCTGCACACCCACAGCACACCCACAGCATACACATCTGCACACCCACAGCACACACATCTGCACACCCACAGCACATACACCTACATACCCATGGCGCACATATCTGCACACGCACAGCACGCGCACAGCATACACATCGGCACACCTACAGCACACCTCATCTGCACATCCACAGCACACCCCATTTGCACACCCACAGCATATGCATACAATCAACACACCTCCATCTGTCCCCACTGTTGTCTAACCACAAACTAGGACTTGTCTACACAGTATTCTTAGACTGAGAGTTCCTAGGGAACAACAATATTGTTCTAACCACTCCCTGCTTGCAGCTGCCCTTTGCTTACTCAGCACCACATAGAGGCATACAGTGTCATTCCAGAAGATTCCACCTGGGTGAGGCCTCCATTAGAATCCCATAAACAATGGTGAGCTACCCCCACATGGGGGTGGAGACCACAAAAGAGGTATCTGAATAGCAGGCATCACCATCCTGCATTATTTATAGGGACCTGCAGGAGATCCTAAGCTTGTGGGCCTGGATGGGAAGCTTGGTCGGGAGGTGGGGGTGGTGCAGCTTTCTCTAATTGCAATTTTAAATCTGTTGCCAAATGTAAACTCTGATTTACAATTTGTCTCATTTTCTCCCTTTCTGTTTCTCAGCATTCTGAACAGAACACAGATAAACAACCATGCTCAAGTGATCAGGCACCCCAAATCATGGCTGGCCCTGGTCACATGTGAAGAACTGAGCCGAGATGAAAGGGCCCATCTCCTGTTTCTCTTGGCTATTCACAAGCCTTGCTCCAGACCTGTACTGCTAATAAAAAATAAACAGTAGATTCACAGCCTTGTGGTTTGGGGCAAGACAAACACTATTGTGTTTTGGGTTTCAGTGACACATGATAGACTGGGAAGTCTGTTTTTAATTCCTTCCCATAACTTTTAAGAGAAGAAAGAAAATTGGATAAACTTAAATGTTATTAATAAGGTGATCCCCCCAAACTTTCACTTCCTAGGTTTATTCTCTCCACTGAGATGGACCCTTTCAAGTTCTTAATAAAATTTTACTGTTTCTTTCTCTAGATTTATTTTCCTTGATCTTGAAAAACAATCAAAATCCAGCTGAAATCACAATAGTGTGCATGTATGTGCATGCACTCACATGTGTCTATGCATCCACGCTTGTGGGGGGGTGCACATGTGTGCCTACAAGAGCACGTGTGTATCCACATTCCTCCAGAAAATGTACCAATGTAACCTTTAAGTCAAATAAGTGAGGTAAGATATTGCACATTTGCATGTGACCCCCAATTCATCTGTTGAAAATCCTACACTCGGTATGGTAGCATTAAGAGATGGGACCTCCAGACAATAATTGGGGCTTGATGTGCCTATGAGAGGGTGGACTTAGGGACATTTTAAGACACACTGGATTGCTTCTTTCCTCCTCTCATGCATCTGAGAAGAGAAAAAATCATGAGAGGGCTGGAGAGAAGACTGGGAGCTTCATGACAAGAAAGGGCAGCCTTGGTCAGGGAACCTGCAGTCCCTAGAACTATGGGAAATCAGCATCTGTTGTTGGAGTCCCCTAGTCTATATGGCGTTCTGTCATGGCAACCTGAGCTAAGACATATACATCAATTCAGAGCTAAGAATCTGCCCTATGGAAAGCAAAGGATGAATTCTAAGGGTTTGCCATGAATGTAAGGCAGCGATCCAAGCAAGCTGACAAGGCTGGCAGAAGCCACTCAGAGAGTAACCGTCCTGCACTTCATAGAAAGGTGGCTCACACAGGGTCTCACAGGCTCAGACACCATCCCTGCAGTCAGTGATCCTTGGGACCATTATGTATTGTCTTTTGTGTGTGTGTGTGTGTGTGTGTGTGTGTGTGTGTGTGTCTGTGTGTGTGCGCGCGCACGCACATGTCCATATACACTTGTGAATGCGTGCAGTGGGGGTGGCAGAGGTTCACCTCAGTGTCTTAGTCAGGTTCTAGCCAGCATGTCCCTTAAGGGTGGGTCCCTCACTGTCCTAGAACTCACCTGGGCTGGGTTGCCTGGCCAGTGAGCCATACAGACCCACGCGTCTCTGCTTCCTCAGCACAACAAGCCCTCTCCACCATACCTGACTTCTACATGGGTTCAGGGGATCAAGCTCGGGTTCTTATGTTTGTTGAGGGAAGAAAGTTGCCAGATTAAGCCATATCCCCAGCCCTGTTTTGGGACTGTAAGTGGAATACTTCTTGCTGGTTTTCATGAGCTAAGTAGTACCACGTGGCATCTATTCTTCACATCCCCAGGTCGGCTTCAAGAAACAAGGGAAAAATCACTGGTTGAGAAAAGCATTGTCCACGGCAGCACCAAGGACCTAGCATCATCCACAGCAGTATCAGGGACCTAGCATCATCCGCAGCGCTACTGAGGAGACCTAGCATCATCCACAGCAGCACCAGGGACCTAGCATCATCCACAGCAGCACCAAGGGGACCTAGCATCATCCACAGCAGCACCGAGGGGACCTAGCATCATCCACATCAGCACCAGGGGATCTAGCATCATCCACAGCACTACCGAGGAGACCTAGCATCATCCACAGCAGCACCGAGGGGAACTAGCATCATCCACAGCAGCACTGAGGGGACCTAGCATCATCCACAGCAGCACCGAGGGGACCTAGCATCATCCACAGCAGCACCAGGAGACCTAGCATCATCCACAGCAGCACCAGGAGACCTAGCATCATCCACAGCAGCACCAGGGACCTAGCATCATCCACAGCAGCACCGAGGGGACCTAGCATCATCCACAGCAGCACCAGGGACCTAGCATCATCCACAGCAGCACCAGGAGACCTAGCATCATCCACAGCAGCACCAGGGACCTAGCATCATCCACAGCAGCACCGAGGGGACCTAGCATCATCCACAGCAGCACCAGGGACCTAGCATCATCCACAGCAGCACTGAGGGGACCTAGCATCATCCACAGCAGCACCGAGGGGACCTAGCATCTTCCACAGCAGCACCAGGGACCTAGCATCATCCACAGCAGCACTAAGGGGACCTAGCATCTTCCACAGCAGCACCGGGGGCACCCAGTCTAGAATGCTTCCCACTTTAGCACAAACTCCAGGCAGAGAGCTGGCTGGTGATCAGGATTAATGCAAACCATGATTCTGGCCTCCCTTGGCTGCAATGGAAGCAGCAATTCACAAACCATGCTCAAACCTGAGGTGTCTAAGATCCACTATGGATAGAGAGCTGACCCCAAGCTTTGGAAGCCGAGTCTATCTACATTATCAAAGCTCCCAGGAATTCTCCATCTTCCAACCAAAATGAAAGCGGCAGTTCAGGAAGAACTCTGAAAACCCAACCCTGTCTTTTGCAAATATTCAGTAAGTACAGGTAGAAATGGTGAATCCACAGGCGGAGATGACAAACATGGTATTTAGGTTTTGCTTAATTATATTCAATTTCTTGACTTTTTTTTTCCTCTTTTGTTAATGAGCACTGGAAGGATAGGTTGGAAAAAATAAAAAAGGCAGAACAGTGGGGTTGCTGGTTGCTTCTCAGCATGCCACAGAAAAGAAAGTGTGGAAATCATCCCCACACTCCTTGGCCACAGCAGACCCGGCTGAGCTCAGGCCCCTGACCTAATCAGGATAGTTCATTCCACTCCCCAGGAAAAAATCATCTGATTATTGTGTTCAGTATTCAAAAGCCAGCCTGGAGGAAGTGGCCACTGAGCAGGTGCCAGGTGTGGCTGAAAGGTTCCCCTTGGCTCAGGGGTTCCACGCAGGGCCTGCAGAGGCTGCTGTTCTCATGTGGACAGTTGCTTCTGTTGTCCTTGGCTCACTGTCACTGAATCCCTAACACCCGCCTTCCTGGGTCCTTCTGCCAGCCTCATTCCTACCTAGACACCACGGATGCTTGTGTGGGGACATTTGTATCCCTCTGCCTGCCCAGCCCACAGCTACTCAAGGTCAGTTCCTTGCTGACTTTCAGTCTTGTCTGTACCAATGTCTCAGTCTCAGCAGTGTCTCAAGCATCTCAGTCTGTTCTGAGATCGCAGAAACTGATTCAAGTGTTTTCTCAGATCATAAGATACCATATTCTCTCAAAGCCAGACCAGAGACACTGACTGCCATGCCAGGCCCATGGGATCTGCCTGGGCTGTGTATTCAAACTCTCAGGATATACCTTCTGGGTGGTCACAGATGATGTTCCCACTGTCCAAGGCAATATCCCCCTCTCCTCACTTGCTTTCTAACCCAGCTCCTACCTACCCTTCAGCTCACATACCCTTCCAAATGCAAATTCTTTCCTGATCCCCTCTTAAGGGGAACATATTTCCTTGGTAACCTATAGTTTTCACCATGCTCTTGTTTAGTGGACACACTTGTCGAAAGCCCCTCACTAAGTAAAAGTCCTATGAGAGCAATGTCTGGACTGTGCTTTTCATAGTAAGTGCTGTCTCTAGTTGCATGTTTATCACATTACAGACATCATTACACAGGTCACCTGTCTTCCCTGAATAAATTCACCAAAGCAAAGCAATGCAACAATACGCAGGCCACCATTTACAAAGTTCCTGCAGCATGTGCAAATCTGTGGGGACAGTTACACGTTTATCTCATTTAACCTGTGTGCTTTCTGAGACTCCTGCCATCTCCTACTGTCTGCTCCCCACCCCACCCCCCAGCTGGACACAGAGAAATCTCTCCAGTCCAACAAGCTGCCCAAGCCAAGCCCAGGTCTCCACACCCACCATAAAGACAATGTTCATTCTTTTGTTGATAGGGTGGGACTAAAATAGGCTAATCCCAAACAGATGTCCCCTTCCCCTCCCCTCTACTGAGATCTTTTGTGGGGGGAGGTTCTATGATTGTCATTCATTCAAGACACCTTATCTAATTTCTTGAAATACCACTAAGCTAATTCAATGTCTGGGAAGGCAATAGAAAAAGCAAAGAATCTGAATTACTTTAAACCAGTACCTGACTTAGCCTTCCAATCATTCACAGTGCTTAATGACACAGTGAGTGCCTCACACTGTTAGTGGCACAAACCATCCCTTCCCTGCAGATCAGAGGATGTTTTTTAAAGTGCACACTTTTCTGATGGCCAGGCACCAGCAGTGGAGCATTGATTCACAAGCGAACCTCACAGAATTGCAGGTAAATAAGAGAACAGGAAGGGTTGAGGGCAGGAGGGGAGGCAGCACAGGTATAATCCCAATGCTGTGGAACCAGAGGATCCTGGGGACTCCGTGGCTGGCCAGCCTAGCCCGCAGAGAGCTCCAGGCTCAACAAGAAACCTGAAACCCTGCCTCAAAAAAGAGAATGAGGAATACACTTGATATTGTTCGCTGGTCCTTACGAACACACACACACACAAATTTGTAAACACCTAAAAACCAAAAATGTTCTCCCTCAATCACAAAGCTAATGTACAATATACAACACCATCAAAGCTAAAATTCCGTGTTGCTAATATAAAATATTCAAGATACCTTACACATTCATATTTCCACACTACAGTTTCACAGTTAAGTAGATTATCAACTTTGATCTGCCAACTGCAAATTAAGTAACAGGAAAACAAATCTAGACTCTTAAAAACAAAAATTTCAATTGGAAGATCTTAATTTTGTCAAGTCAATACAGTTTAGGAAAACACAAAATATTAATATCGAGTGAAAACATGATGCAAATGTATTGTACCTACAAATAACTTAGCACATATCCTGACAGAAAAATCCCTGCTACAGACAGTAAACACATAAATCATCCCAGATTAAAGACGCACGCGTGGAAAGTAAGCAAGCAACTGTGACTGGAATAAATTCTGAGCACTTATATATTGACAAAAATCACTGAGCAAAATAAAGAACATTAATTTGTGTTAAAAGGGAGTACTCTGTGGAGCAAAGCTTGAAGTGCCTTCAGGGGGCCATCAGCGCAGCAAATTGCACAGGCTCTCCATGCCTCGCTCTGTGATGCTGTGGGACACGGCCGGGCCACTGCCATCTGTGACTGTGACACAAGTTAATGATTGCATTGTTATAGATTAACCTATCGTTAGAAAACAAGAAGTCTCCACAGACAAGACAGAATTAGACACATTCGGGGAGAAATTCCATGGGAAACCTTGTCATCTGCCAAGAGGTGGAGAGTGGCTGGGAAAAACTGAACCGTCCATTATGTGATGCCTGAAAGTCCAGGGAGGCTGCCTCCTGAGGAGCCAAGCAACCAGGGATGCTGGTGGGAGCAGAGGTCTCTCTCTCTCTCTCTCTCTCTCTCTCTCTCTCTCTCTCTCTCTCTCTCTCTCTCTCTCTCTTTCTCTCTCGCGCGCCATTCTCTGAAATGAGGGGCTGCTGCTCCCAACAGAGCTGTAAAGAAGAGAGTAGAGTAAAAGAATAGTCCCGAAGAAGGGGGCATGGGGGGGGGGAGAGGGAGTGGGACAGTCACTCCTGGAGGCAGAGGTGAGCTTGTGCTACCCCTTGGGTAGCATCAGGTAGACACAGCAATCCCAACTGCTTGTCACCAGGAATAACCTCTAGCAAGTCTAAGGTCAAAGTCTTCTTCCAAAACTAACTGATTTTACTGGATGGTGATAGAGAGAATCTTTTTTTTTAGATTTATTTATTTATTTATTTATTTATTTATTTATTTATTTATTTATATGTAAGTACACTGTAGCTCTCTTCAGACACCCCAGAAGAGGGCATCAGAACTCATTAAGGATGGCTGTGAGTCACAATGTGGTTGTTGGGATTTGAACTCAGGACCTTCAGAAGAGTAGTCAGCGCTCTTAACCACTGAGCCATCATCTCTCCAGCCCTTTCCTTCAGTGAATGCAAAGCAAAAGCCAATTCAGAACTGAGGGCACCGCTCAGTTCATGATGGCAGAGGACAAACTGCTGGTGCTGCCTCCCTGGTCTTACCAGAAAGGATACCAGATAAGGAACCGTGGACACACGGTGGTGGCCTAACCCCCGGGCACAGCAAACCACGCAATGTAACTACACAAACTTCTACCCATCAGATAAACTCATCTGCACGGGCAAAGGTAACTTCAACAGCCTCGTCAGGGCTATGCTGAGGGGTCCATGGGTAATTTCCTGAGTCTTGAAGTCGCCGAACCCTCTTTAACACTCTTCTCTAGAAAAAACACCTTCTGGGCCCAAACACAGTTGTTTCCCAAAGGTGGCTTCACCTGATGGCCCAATACTGGCCATGTGTGACTTGATTCCCATTCCTGTCAGCTGCCTAGTAGTCAGCCATTAAGCCATGCAGCATGGAGAACGGACTAGGATCTGGGTACTTCAGCAGCCTTACACTGCTTCTAACACCTTGTCTTTTCCCTGTTCTCATACTTCTCACCTGCTTGTTTTTATATCCCAACTTTCCCACTAAATCTAAATGCATTTTAAAACCAAGCAAGTTATAAATTTTAAGCAAGTATATGTCTAAAATATAGACTCATTAATTTTTTAGATAAGAATATTAAGGTCCAGACAACCACCGATGGTAATATGGTGCTAGGAAAAAACATATGCCACAGTAAATATCCAGCAATATCATAAACTCAAAATAAATGTTTATTTGTACAGTGGAAAAAGACACTAAATCAACTGGATTATAATTCCTTTGGGACAATATTTTCTATTTATTAACAACATAAAATAGAAATATGCACAAATGCAGAAGCAAACCTTGCTGGAATTTGTAGGGTGTTAGACGGAATCTGGTGGCCAACGTTATCCATTACAGATAGTACCAACGATGACACCAGTGTGGGAAAATCCCCGCTAGGTAGCTAGCCAAGGGCCATCCTTTGTGTCTCTAAATGTAGATCATAAATTACAATGGTGACATTCACCAGAGGTCTGCTCTTTACCATGGCAGCAGAAATACTAATGAAATACGACTATGCAAGACCAAATGAGAGGAGGGGGTTTAAATGGTAAACATTTTAGGAATCACAAAGCTACAGGGACAGATGAGAAGAATCCTACCATCCCAGGAACAGTGTGTATGTGTCGCAATGCACAGAGGAATCATGACCATCACTGCAGTGGTTGATGGGAGTGCTGAGAAGGACAATGTTATTTCCTTCTGGAAGGCTGCTAGGAAGTGAGCCAGGGTGTACCAGAGTTGTCTAGGGTGGCTGACTACCATAAATTAACACTGGGTCAACTGTTGTGGCATTAGCTCAGATGGCAAATCTCTTAAGGAACTCCATGTTGAGAGACCCACCAAAGCTGACACAGCTAGCGCATGGGCAGGCATGCAAACTCATTCCCTCGGATAGGACCCAAATATGAAGGAGATCCACAGAAGATGGCCATCACTACATGTGGAAAGACACAAAGGAAGAGTGCTAGCTTGCACCAGTGACAAAAAGCTGAGCACAGAGGGCTGCCCTTGAAGCCAATTTGCCCTCATCTGAGGCATTCACTGCTGTGGCAAATGCATTTTAATTACCGCTGTTTTTGTTTGTTTAGTAACACCAGAACAAGAACTTTGTCTACTCAGCCTAAATGCCAAGACCTATTGAGATGACATTTAAATTAAGATGTCTCAGACATGCATGCACTTTAAACTCAATAAACAACATCGTGGTATTGTTCTCAACCTGCTACTCTGCCTGGCAGTTTTGTCTTGTGGATTCCCATCATGCTTCACTCAACTAGAATGTCACCTGATCTCCATGCCCCTAGAGATTATTTTGCTATGGTCTGTTACTACTTCATATGTGTCACTAATTTGATTATGGAAATGTCCTTGGGACACATGACTAGAGGGGTGAGAGTTGTACCAGTGCTTATGCCGTTGACAGTGTAGACCCAGAGTCCACTTCCCATCACCACTACAAGAGAACTCCTGCATTTACAGACCATCAGAGCACAGGCCAGTTTTCAGCTTTCTGTTACTAGTTTACAAATGGCTGTATTGCTGCTGTAGTTCCTTCTCTGACTGGTAAGTTTGATGGTTTGTCCTCTGCTGCATGGCCTGTGTGTTAACTCTTGTGAATGACATGCTCAGACCTTTCTCATTTTTTCCTCATGTACTACAATTTCTTTCATGTTTTTCAGTTGCGTTGTGGTGTTTTATATATTTTTTCAAGATTTATTTTATATGTGTAAGTATTTCATTTGCATGTATGTGTGTATCACCACATGCATGCCTGGTACCTTCAGAAGTCAGAAGAGGGTGCTAGATTCCCCTGAAACTTATGGATAGTTGTGAACCACCATGGTGTTAGGAACTGAACATGGGTCCTCTGAAAGAGCAACAAATGCTCTTCAGCTCTGAGCCCTATCTTAAACCTATTTCATGGAATTTTGAACACAGATTGGTCAGTCATCTCCTATTTGGTCACCTACTCATCTGTTACAGAAGCATTCTGTGTGTAGACATCTGCAACTACGATATTGATATCAAATCAGTTAGTTTCCCTAAGATTTTCACAAGTTTATTGAGTTATTTAAAAACAGTTAAGAGTCTGGAGCTGCCCTGGGATCTCCCAGAGACCAACCAAAGAGCCTACATGGACTATTCTGAGGAACCTTGCCCATATGTAGTAAAGGACTGCCTTTTTGGGCCTCAGTGGGAGAGGATATGCCTAATCCTTTAGAGACTTGATTCCCCTGAAAAGGGGGATCTCTGGGGGTGGGGAGCACTCTCTCAGAGGCAAAGGGGAGGAGGAATGGGATGAATAACTCTGGGAGGGGGACTGGGAGGGGTGCAACATTTAAAATGTAAATAAATAAAATAATTAGTTAAAAATAAAATAAAATATCGAGCAAGAGCCTGAGACTGAATTTTAAAAATTGATTTGGATGGAAACCATGCCTTTATAACACTATTCACAGGAGAATAACTTATTAAGTCTTTGTCCTCGATCAGAATTTTAGTTTTTTAAGATTTATGTATTGTGGTTCATGAATACAATATAGTTTTCATTACCACTGAGTGACATTTTATGTTTTATTATATTTTTAAAATTTGGAAATAACATTCTTCTTATAATTTTACTTTTATGTGTCTGTTTGTGTGTGTCCTTTGTGTGTGTACCCATGGTGGCCAGAAGAGGGTATCAGATCCCCTGGACCTATAACAAGCTGTAGGCAACCAAACTTAGATGCTGGGAACCAAACTATGGCCTTCTGGAAGAAAAGCAAGCCCTCTGACCTGCTGAGCCTTCTCTCTAGCCCCCAGGTGTCAACTTACATTTTGCTTTTTGATGAAACTGAAAGACTGAACCTGATAGGCAATTGCTGCACCAGTAAGCAACATCCTGAGTCCTGAGACTGAGTCTTGTAGGTTGAGGATGAAGCAAATATCATTGTGTTCATTAGTTCTAGCAATCAGTTATCCAGTTGCATTGGTTATGATGACCATATTATCCATCAATAATTATAACTATCATTGCCTTTTAATCCTTAGACCTGTTACTTCTGATTTTTTCCTGTAGAACATTGGCCAAACAAGTAGATGTTACAGAAAATATGTAGTAGATACTTTAGATGAATCCCCAAGACTTCATTCATCTCTACTTCCATTTGACTATTTCTAAATAGGGAGAACTACATTTCCCAGGTTCCCTTGTAGCTAAGCTTCCAGGTATATGTTAGGATCTATCAATTGGATGTACTCTCCAGGAAACTGGAAGATGGAGATAGAGTGAAGGCCATTATCCTACTCCAATGGATGGTAGAAAGAAAGTCTAGAAATACACTTGTGTTCATTTGGCTGAAACTCTGACTCCAGCATCTAGTTATTCTACTTGTGTATGGAGGGGAGAGACATCTGGTAATGAATGTAACAGCAGTAGCAATTCCCTGTGCTCTAGACTATAGCAACTATAGGGTGTGATCTTAACACTCATCTTCCACCCCAAACCTTCTTCTCTAATCTTCCCATCTTTAGATATCTGAGCCACAATATTATATCCTTACACTGTAAAATATAAATTCACTGTCCACTGGAGTAACTAGTATCAGTATGCTAACTGGACGCCAATATTAGAAGTAATGGGTACATAAAGTTTCTCCATTAAGTCTGATTTTTGATAGCTTCTTGGCATGTGACCTCTAAGGAAGTTCTCTACTCTAATTTGTTAGGTATGCAGTTCCTCCGAATCCAAAACAGGGGTTGAATTTTGCTTTTGTAGGACCGCTTGAGATAGCCAGGTTTCTGTCACTTTTAATATACAGTATTTCAGTAGCAGACTTTCTGATCAAGGTTTCAGTAGCCTTATTAAACAAGCAGGACACTTTCCTATTTTCTGTATGGAATAGCTGGCAACTGATAAGAATTGATTCTTTAAGAGTTTAGTAGACTTGCCTATACAGATTGCCCCTGGGGTCTTTGATTAGGGCAATCTTTTGGTTCTATCTCCATTTCTGTTCAATGTGTAGATCTATTAAAGTTATTTCTTCTTATGAGTTCCAGCATTGTCTGTTTTTAGTGAATATTAATTTCATGTCACTTCCACCCACATTGATCAGCATATGTTTGTCCCAGAAGTCCTCAAATCATTTGGACTCTTGGTCTAAAACAGTGGTTCTCAACTTGTATAGGTCATGAGCCCTTTGGACACTAAACAAGTGTCGACTAAGACCACTGGGAACACAGATATGTACATTACTATTCATAAACAGTATGAAAATACTGTTTATGTATAGTAAACTATATCTGTACTGTTTTTGTACAGTAAAAAATTACTGTAGCAACAAAAATAATTTTATGGTTGGGGTCACCACAACATGAGGAACTGTATAAAAGGGCTGCAATTTTAGGAAAACTGAGAATGATTGGTCCAGAACAATTTCTTCTGCACTGCACCATATTTATTTTAGCCTATCTTCTCTTTCTAGTCAACTGTATTTAGCTTTCAAAGAGCAAGGCCTGGCTTACACCGTCCATACTGTTCAATGTTAATATTTTCCTGTCACCATTGCTTCTGTACTAACCTTTATTATTTATTTCCTACTTTTTTTCTTTTGTGTGAAGGGCCTCCCTTGTTATTCTTACAAACATTTTGTTTCATATTTAAATGCATCCTTACTGCACATGTACACAGAACATAACCACCCTTTAATCACTAATTGAATCAGACTCCTAGTTCTGACACATATTTTCATTTGATTTCATTCTGAAAATACTGTAATTTCATTTTTATCTTTTTTTTTAACCCAAGGGGTTATTGAGCTTTACTTAATGTGCAGCGACGAGAGTAGTAGGACCGTCACTTGGTTAGTAATTTTCGTGTTGTACTCTATCAAAAGAATCCTCTAGTAGATATCACTTTCATCTCTGGGAAATTATTGAGCCTCCTTCTCTGACATGAATATGATTTTGATTCTCATCTCATATGAGCCCCACACATAAATATTTTGTTTGTTAAATACACGGTGTTTGAAGACAGGGCGAGGCTCAAGCTCATCAGCCATGCTGCCGGCTTTCCCCTCCTCTCAGACCTGAGCTGCAGGATCGATGGCTTTAGAGCAGAGGGTTAGGAAATCCTCAGAGAAAACTGACCGTATGCATGAAGCTCTATGACTGTTACATGCTGTTCCGGGCTATATTATAGATACTCCCTATTTTTCTATTTTCTTTTGTTTTGAGACAAGGTTTTTCAGTGTAACCTGGACCACCTCAGAGTCTATTACTCTCCCGCTTTAGCCTTCAGAGTCCTTGGATTACAGGTATGTACTGACTCATACCCATGTATCATGGGTACACCATGTGACCCTATTGGTCATATGCTCTTGCCTTGGTGTTCCCTTATGAATATCTAATACTTCGTTTTGTTCATTATTATGTACTGAAGTCTCTGCTTGTTGGTTCATATATGTTTTATTTACTTATTTGTTTGTTTATTTTTGAGACAAGGTCCTGATATGTTGCCACAGATGTCCTAGAACACACTATGTAAATTAGGCTAGCCTCAAACTCACAGAACTCCACCTGCTTCTGCTGCCTGGGTGCTGTGGGTTAAACATTTACATCGCCCAAGGGGCATCCATTCCCTTTATTTTCAACCTTTCATTTTTAACATTTTTTTAGTGACTTATCTTACACACTCTTTTTCATACTGTCTGAGATTAACTCCTATCACTGCAACATTAGGAGTTTATATCTTCGTTTTTTGTTCCACTCAATTTTTTTTTCTGTTTTCTTCCTTGTTTCCATTTTTAATGCACGCGTCAGGTTCCTTCTGTGGGTTTTGAAGGTACACTTCCAGTTTACTGGGAATTCCCAGGCCTGCCCAGCAGGGCCATCCTTATGTATATTCATTTCCCATCCTCTCAAATCCTAGCAACTTCCCTTCCAAGGAATAACGCTGAAACAGTCTAGTGGTTCTGGGGTCTCTTGCATGTGCTCTGTCTTTCCTTTGGTCATAGACATCCTTTGCAGCAGTACCTCCTTTCCTGTAGCTCATTGCTTGTTCCTGTCATACGGGAATGCTCTCTCCAATGTTTCCACACAGTCATTGTTGTCCTCATCATTGTTTATATCTCTGAGGATAACCTTAATCTCCTCATACTCTACCTCTACCACCCAGTCGCTGGGTTACAGGAATAAACAGCACAGCTTGTGGACCTGGTCCCGGGGATGGACCTCAAGTCTTCATGCACACTAGGCAAGCACCTATCAACTGAGCCACACCCATCCCTCTACACAGTCTTCACTAGGAGAGCTTTATAAGGTCTGTACAGCTGGGATACTGGATGCCAATGCACCTCAGCTTGAGTGACAGTTCACATGGAAACAGAGTCAAGCCTATAGAGTACAAAGGCGGGGCTAGCTTCAAACTTGTAGCTGCTGAGCTGCAGACTTACAAATGGTGAATGTGAGAACTCTCATGCTTATGTACATCTTGGCACAACTTTAAAACCTGCTCTCAGGAAGCTTTTCCCTAGACTGTCAGGTCACCCCTGGCTGCCCTCCTCAGGATGCAGGTGTCCACTTCTCTTCCCATAGAAGCTCTGGCTGCCCATACTGGCCCAGGCTCTCCAGAGGCTTCCCTTAGTTCCTGGCTTCCACATCTAGTTTCTAGCTTTTACACTTGCCCCAAAGCTAATGTGGGTTAGCTAGTCACCTTATTGGCTAGGACTGAACTTTGACACCTGCTTGTAGATTTAGAGATGATATGTCTGAGCCTTTCCTGTGATGAATAGAAACCGGGGTGCTTTTTTTAAAAGACGGGGGGGGATCAAAGTGGGCTAGCAGGTTATTTTGGCAAGTACAAAGTACATTCCGAATGGCTGGCAATGGAATCTGACCCCACTTGGAGTAATTTTTAATAAAAGTGTTGCACAGATTCCCAGGCAGGCACCTGTGGACACAAAGCATCCTGTCCTCGCCGGGCACAGGCACAAACCTTCAGACTGCCACAGCACAGGCCTTAGATGTTCACTGTGGATAAACTCACTACTGAGTGTGTTAATCTAGTCCACTTTATTTTAATAAGAAAATGAAGGAAGTGTGAATTTAAAAAGAAAACGTTGAAAGGAATATAAAATATTCATAACTTACAACCCTATAAATAATCCATAACCAGAGAGACTTACTCAGCTTGCTTGTTGGAAACACTATGTAGTGGAGGGGAAACACAGACCTTTTGTAGTGTGGCATCTGATAGTACCTCCTGAAGCTTCAGGAAGCAAGTGTGAGAGCCAAGTGAAACCCACACAGGGAGGAAGTAAGCCAAGTCATTGAATCCAAATGTGGAGACCCAGGTTCGCTTCAGAAATGAATGACTGAGTACTTTTTAATGCATGATAGCAACTACCACTTAGAAAACTAATTACCAAATGCCCTAGTTAGCACTGATTGCTATAAAATTAGTCCTGCAACATCCCCACCATTGGCCATGCGCACTATGGTAACAGACTAACATATCTGCACCATGGAGAAGTGAGAGACTCTGAGATAGAAAGAATCCTATCTCCACAAGGCTCCATTCTGAGCTACACAGCAGACAGACATTCAGGGGAATGGTATTTCTCACACAGAGTTGGTGGATGATCCTAAAGCCTAGAAGTAGACATAAAGATGAGGATATAGGCAGGGGGAGCCAAGAAGAGTGTGGTGCACAGAAAAGAGATGATACAAGTAGAAAACAGTGGAGACAGGGATAAATAAATGTCCTTGGATGTGTACTTTGCAAGCTAGGAACCCTCTCACCATACTTACAGATACAGCAATGGCTGGGGGTAGGGAGCCATGTTTGATATGTAAACAAAGGTGTATGCAAAGAAAAGACACAAACAAGGAAAGGAGGCAGCTCTGGGGCAGGGGCCGGTAAGTGAAAGCTCGACTAGGGTGAATGGGAACCTCACTGCAAATGGGACTTGGGATGAACATTCAAGGGGTAATCCCGGGAGCTGGCCACTATCTGAGGGAAGAAAACCCTATTCTGAAAGAGGGGAGAAAGAAATGTCACCCCCTGAAGCACAGCAGTTCAGGATGGTAGGACCAGCTACAAGGAGGTCACATGGGGTCCAGAAGGAGAGCAGTGTAGGGGTCATGGGCAGAGGATTCTGGCAGAGATGGAGGACGCAAGCTCCTGGGGACCAGGCCTGATGCAAGAACACCATTTTAAAGGCCAAGCAATGCATACAACCATCCGAGCTATGGAAGCAGTAGGTAAAAAGTGACAGAATTTGGGACACCCCCTCCTGACACAATTGAGAGTTTTTCCAAATTCACTGGATACAAAGTATTACAAGAAAAAGTAGGCCAAGGAAGACCCAGGAACTATATCCCCCCACACAGTCCAGGTAAAGAGCAAGGGCAGAGTTGTTTAAAGAAAATAAAAATTAAGGTGAATTCAAGCATGTTTCTAGGTGGTAAGGGGCATGCTCAGAGGATGCTGACCCTGGTCCAGTCTCCATGAGTGGAAAAGAGAAAAAGACAAAGGGGAGGAAAAGGAAAGGGAAGAAGAAAGAATGAAGGTGAGAAGAGGGAGGGAGGGAGAGAGGAGGGACAGAGAAGAGAGGTGTCGGGGAGTGTGCACTTGGATGGCAGCCACATACAGTCGGTGCTTCCACAGAAAGTAATTAGTTGGACACTTGTGTTTCTCAGAAGCAAAACAAGGCCCCCCGGGGATTTGCTAGCTGGAGGCCTTCTGCACATTCTAAAGAAGCATATTATGTTATGATGAATACCATTTAAAACAATTTTTGTGATAAAACAAACATTCCTAATATGAAGGCGAAGTCAGCCCCTGAATGAGTTTTTGAAGATAAAACAGCAGACTTCAAAGCCAGGCAGTGGCAGGCTACTGTGCAAGTCCTCCCTAGTCTCCCGGGGCTGTCCATTTCTCTCTTCTGCCGATACCAGTCATTCCCAGGTCTTCCAAGTTCTGAGAGCTCAGGACTTTGTAAGTTCTTTCTACATCAATCACCTTGGAGACATTTATTGAGTGTAGAACGGTGTGCCCAGAGCTGGGGAGTAAGGGGTTAACAAAACATAACCCTGGCCCCTGTGAGATCTCCTACTGCTTGCTGATACTAAGTTCACTCGCTCTTGGTTTTGTTTGGTGTTTATTTCAAAAGAAGAAAAAAAGCAGCATTGGCTTCATTTGTACTGTGAAGTTCAAATGCTTATGATTGGAGACTCTTTTAGGAATTCTAAGCAGATGTGCAGTGAGCTGAGCAGACACTGACGGGCTCCAGCCAGGTAAAGCAAGTGCAGGACTCCGAAGGAAGGATGGGGCAGGAAGGATGAATGAGCAGGTCTGGGAAGGATGGAGCTGAACTTCTAAGTGTCCAGGCACTAAATCAAAACTTAAAAGGAAGAGGGAAAGGCATGGAAATTCTTGGTCAATAAAGGTCTTTTCCCTGGAGATGGACATAAGCCCGCTCCCTGTGGATCTTCACAGACAACCATGATGGCTAACAGAGTGGACATCACAGCTTCTATTTTACGGAGACTGTGGCTTTGCTCACACGGAAGCTTCCTGTGGTGGTGCGCTATAAAGCCAGACAGCATTTTGGCAAGCTATTCAATTCTAAAATCCTTGTGAGGGTCGCTTGTCTAAACCGGGGTTGTGTTTCCAGGTGTACGTATTGCTTTTACAATAATACAAATATTTGTCATAGTTAGGCTCACCATCTGAGTTATAAACTGCTCCGAGAAAAGTGCTTTCAACGGGAGCTCGCTTGCTTTCGATTTTCCTTCTGCTTTCATGCTTTAAGTTGTAAAGAATATATTCCATAAACAACTGGAAAATTTTAAAACATTCAGCTTATACCTTCGAATGGTCATTGTCAAAAGGCTTCTGTCAAACTTATTGATGTGACCTTGAATAGGATAGGGAAAAATGAATGACTTTGGAATGGAGTACATTCTTATTTAGTAAGATACATATTTATAGCATACAAAAATTACTGTTTATTTAAATGTTTCTTCTCAACTACTGTTTCTCTGGAGTGCCTTTTGTTTGCTTGGTTGCTTGAGACAGTAACACTTTGTAACCAACGCCATGTTTGAACTCACAAAGCAGCCAAGACTAGTCTCAAACTAACAGCAAGCTCCTGTTTCCACCTTTGGAGTGCTGGGATCCCAGGCAGGAGCCATTAGGCCCAGCTTGAAGAATTTTTGATAATCTCTAGTAGAGTGGATTATCATAATGAAGGGTCAAACTCTATTCAAATCAAAAGCTATCACAAGGATCACCTTAAACATCATGATTACATCATGATAACTGTGGGAATGACTACAGACAGTCCAGAACAGTTGCTGGCCGTGCATGGCACATAAATGCCTCAGTCTTTTCCTTGCTCTGTCCTTGCTCCATCCAGTAACACTGCCTGGGTCCTCCAGGTTCGTTTAGGCCCAGACATTATCCTTTTCCCATGGCCTGGAACAGAGAGGATCCCCATGCTAACTACTTTTATGTCAACTTGACACAAGAAAACTAGAGTTATCTGAAAGCAGGGGACCTCAATTTAAAAAATGCCTAAAAATTAGTCTTTGATAGGAGAGGGCCTGGCCCATTGTAGATGGTGCCATCCCTGGGCTGGTAGTTCTAGGTTCTGTAAGAAAGCAAGCTGAGCAAGTCAGGGGAAGCAAGCCAGTAAACAGCACTCCTCCATGGCCTCTGTATCAGCTCCTGCCCTTCTTATGTTCTTGCCCTCACTACTTTTGATTATGAAATGTTATATGGAACAGTGAATGAAATAAACCCTTTCCTCCCCAAGTTGCCTTTGATCATAGTGTTTCATCACAGCAATAGTAAGATTTATTTACTTATTTTATGTATATGAGTGCTCTATCTGCATGTATACCTGCATGCCAGAAGAGGGCATCAGATCCCATTATAGATGATTGTGTGCCACTATGTGGTTGTTGGGAATTCAACTCAGGACCACTGGAAGCCAGTGCTCTTAACCACTGAGCCACCTCTCCATCCCTCCCCTTCCTTCTTACTGAGGCCCATTAAGACCCTGGAGATCATCAGTGATCCCACTGCAGGTAGAATACATAGCAAAAGTCAAAACGCAGGAAGAATAAAATATGAGCCAGAAATAAAGAGAGCATATCTCAATGCTGAGCAGCAGAGTCCTTTTTAAAGAAATCCCTTTTATCCAACAGCCAACTTCAACATCCTCACAGTGAACCCACCATTTTGCCAAATCAAGTCCCGTGGTTGTATGAGAAGACAAGGCATGTGAAATTCCCATTTCTGTAAAATGCACAATGACTGCTGTGACAGCCATATTACCCATGTCAGTACAGTCCTATCTAACAGGACATGTCTGGTTATGAGACTTCAGCAACTTTAAGTGTCAGTACTTAATGGAACGTTTTAACCATGTGAGAGAAACAAAAACTATTCTCCTTGAATATCAGAAAGGAAAAAAGAAAACAACTCAAAGCTTTAATACTAATCACTGGCAATAAAGAAGTAGAAAAGTACATTTCTTTATATATTTCTCTTTATTCATATATTTATGTAATTTCAATGTAAGAAGAGAGGGAGGGAAGGAGGGAGGGAGGGAGGGGAGAGAGAGAGAGAGAGAGAGAGAGAGAGAGAGAAAACATTGATCCAAGATCCCAACCCTACTTAGATACTCAATACAGAAATACAAAATCCATCATTAAAAAGATGACATAGAATTTGCATATAATTAGTATACATGCACATTATTACTTTAAATAATTTTTTATTAAATTTGATAACATGATACCCAAATAAACTGGGAGAGAGCGGGTCTCCCTGGAGTGCTGACAAGTCTGTGAGCACAGGTAAGGCCACCACTGCTACTCAGAGGGACCTGCCCAGAACCCTCAGGACACAGGAACAGAGGAACAGCCTGGGACAGGATTCTTTCAGTTTCCATCTGCACCCAGAGCTAATCCTGTGCAACAGAGCTCCATAACCAAATACCATGAGTAGAGAGCTGGTCTCCCAGGAGTGTGGACACACCTGTGAGCACAGGTAAGACCATTACTTCTCCTCAAATTCCTGGCCCAAGAGGGACCCACCCAGAGCCATCAGGACACAGGAACCAAGGAATAGCTGGGGACAGGATCCTTCCAGTTTCTGTCTGCACCCTGGAGCTGACCCTGAGCCACAGCTCTCCATATCCACATTCCTCCAAGAGAGAACTGGTCTCCCAGAAATATTGACATACAGGCTTGCAGGAGCAACAAGCCACAGTCAGAGACAGCAAGACCAGCTAACACAAGAGATAACCAGATGGTGAGAGGCAAGAGCAAGGCATAAGCAACAGAAACCAAGGCTACTTGGCATCGTCAGAACCCAGTTCTCCCACCACAGCAAGCCCTGGATACCCCAACACACCAGAAAAGCAAGTCTCTGATTTAAAATCACACTTCATGATGATGATAGAGGACTTTAAGAAGGACATAAATAACTCCCTTAACGAAATACAGGAGAATACACGTAAACAGGTAGAAACCCTTAAAGAGGAAACACAAAAATCCCTTAAAGAATTACAAGAAAACACAACCAAACGGGAGAGGGAATTGAACAAAACCACCCAGGATCTAAAAATAGAAACAATAAAGAATTCACAAAGCAAGACAGCCCTGGAGATAGAAAACCTAGGAAAGAGGTCAGGAGTCATAGATGCAAGCATCACCAACAGAATACAAGAGATAGAAGAGAGAATCTCAGGTACAGAAGATACCATAGAAAACATTGACACAACAGTTAAAGAAAATGCAAAATGCATAAAGCTCATAACCCAAAATATCCAGGAAATCCAGTACACAATGAGAAGACCAAACCTAAGGATAATAGGTATAGAAGAGAGTGGAGATTTCCAGTTTAAAGGGCCAGTAAATATCTTCAACAAAATTATAGAAGAAAACTTCCCTAAACTGAAGAAAAGAGATGGCCATAAACATACAAGAGGCTATTAGAATTCCAAACAGATTAGTCCAGAAAAGAAATTCCTCCTGTCACATAATAGTCAAAATATCAAATTCATAAAACAGAGAAAGCATATTAAAAGCAGTACAAGGAGAAAGTCAAGTAATATATAATGGCAGACCTATCAGAATTGCACCAGACTTCTCCCAGACTATGAAAGCTAGAAGATCCTGGGCAGATGTTATACAGACCCTAAGAGAACACAAATTCCTGCCCAGGCTAATAGACCCAGTAAAACTCTCAATTACCATAGATGGCAAAACCAAGATATTCCATGACAAAAGCAAATTTACACAATATCTTTCCACAAATCCAGCCCTACAAAGGATAATAGATGGAAAACACCAACACAAGGAGGGAAACTATACCCTAGAAAAAGCAAGAAAGTAATCTTCTTTCAACAAACCCAAAAGAAGATAGCCACACAAACATAAAAATAACAGGAAGCAACAATCACTATTCCTTAATATCTCTTAACATCAATGGACTCAATTACCCAGTAAAAAGAGATAGAATAACAAACTGGATACATAAACAGGACCCAGCATTTTGCTGCATACAGGAAATGCACCTCAGTGTCAAAGAAAGACACTACCTCAGAGTAAAGGGCTGGAAAAAAATTTTCCAAGCAAATGGCCCCAAGAAACAAGCTGGAGTAGCCATTCTAATATCAAATAAAATCAACTCTCAACCAAAAACTATAAAAAAGGAAAAATCTACCAAGAACAACTCTCTATTCTGATCATCTATGCTCCAAATGCAAGGGTACCCACATTCATAAAAGAAACTTTACTAAAGCTCAAAGCACAAATTGCACCTCACACAATAACAGTGGGACACTTCAATACCCCACTCTCATCAATGGACAGATCAGGGAAACAGAAACTAAACAGAGACACATTGAAACTAACAGAAGTTATTGACCAAATGGATTTAACAGATATCTATAGGACATTTCATCCTAAAACAAAGAAAATACCTTCTTCACAGCACCTCATGGTACCTTCTCCAAAATTGGTCACAAAACAGGTTTCAACAGATATAAGAAGATTGAAATAATCCAATGAATCATATCAGATCACAATGGACTAAGGCTAGTCTTCAAAAGCAACAAAAACAACAGAAAGCCCACATACACATGGAAGATAAACACTCTTCTCAATGATAACTGGGTCAAGGAAGAAATAAGGAAATTAAAGACTTTTTAGAATTTAATGAAAATGAAGGCACAACATACAAAAACTAATGGGACACAATGAAAGCAGTGCTATGAGGAAAAATCAGCTTTGAGTGCCTCCAAAAGGAAACTAGAGAGAGCATACACTAGCAGCTTAACAGCACACCTGAAAGCTCTAGAACAAAAAGAAGCAAATACACCCAAGAGGAGTAGATGGCAGGAAATAAACTCGGGGCTGAAATCAATCAAGCAGAAACAAAAAGAACTATACAAAGAATCAACAAATCCAGGAGCTGGTCCTTTGAGAAAATCAACAAGACAGATAAACCCTTAGCCAGACTAACCAGAGGGCACAGGGACAGTATCCAAATTAGCAAAATCAGAAATGAAAAGGGAGATATAACAACAGAAACTGAGGAAATTCAAAAAATCATCAGCTTCTACTACAAAAGCCTATATTCAACAAAACTGGAAAATCTGAATGAAATGGACAATTTTCTAGACAGCTATCTGGTACCAAAGTTAAATTAGGATTAGATAAACCATCTAAAAGAGTCATATAACACCTAAAGAAATAGCAGCAGCCATTAAAAGTCTCCCAACCAAAAAAAAAGCCCAGGACCGGATGGGTTTAGTGCAGAATTCTATCAGACCTTCAAACAAGACCTAATACCAATACTCTTCAAACTATTCTACAAAACAGAAACAGAAGGAACACTACCTAATTCATTCTATGAAGCCACAGTTATCCTGAGTATTCTTCCTTGGAGATAGAACGGTTTCTGTCTAATCAGGAACTTGTCACAATTTCCTTTCACAGAGGACTTCATAAGAGATTTTTTTTTCTACTTCTATCATGTTTACTGTTCCAAATAGATATTAAAAACTGAAAAAAAATGTGATACCAACACAATAAAAATTTCATGTAAATTGTTAAACTATAAAGGTTAAAGAAAAATAAGGCGACAAAAGAAGTCATTTTATGCTCAATATAGATGCCTTTTCCCTGTATGTTTTCAACCCAGTTGGTTGAGTGCAAGGATGCATAATCTGACAATAAAGAGGTCTGACTGTTCTTATAGAAATGCACATTTTGATTAATATGCAGCGTAATTATATATAATTGCATAAAACCATTAGCAATGCAATCCTCAAAACGGCATGGAGGTCAAATGCCTGAATAAGAACACAACAGACTCAGCCTGAAGTAATACCTTGTAAGCTCTCCTTTGTAATTGAAAATTTTATTTCAAGAATTTTATATCCACAAAGCTGTAAGGAATAGAAAGAGACCTGGAGCATCCTTCATTCAGTTACTCCAGCAGTATAGTTCTGAATAACTGTACTATGTTGGTAACCAGGATCTGACACAGGCATGATCCATTTTCTTACTCAGATTCCCCAGCGTGGCTTGTACTCCCTGTGTATTTAATTTTAACAAATTGATTTTATTACTTCTTATTCAGCAGATTTATGACTGTGAAATTCTTCTATATTATTCTTTCAATGGCTTCAGGGTCTGTAGTATTGTCTCATTACCTTTTCAATTTTGCTAGAGGTTTGTCAACTGATTATATTTTCAAAAGAACCAGATTTTTGCTTCACTAATTTTTCTCTATTGTTTTCCTCTCTTTGATTGCACTGACTTCTGCTTCTTATTCTTTCTCATTTGCTGTCGGCTTATCTTGCTCCTCCACCTCATCATTGCATGCTTATTTCTTTTAGGGTGGAGTGACAGTGCTGAGAATGGAATCCTGCATAGGACTCTAGAGCTCTGAGTTACATTCTACAGCTCCTTTCTTCTACAATTTCTTTAACAACCTTTTTGAGACTTAGCCAGGGTGATCTTGAACTCTGCATCCTCCTTCTTCCACCTTGGGAGTGTTAGCATTGCAGGCATGTGCAGGGCTTAAGCATTGGAGTGGTACGTCTGGGTCAGAAGGAGAGACTCTACCAACTAAGCTATATCCCCAGCCGCCTTGTAATTTTTGAGTCATATGGACTGTTATGGAAACCACTCTTCATTTTTAACATGAGGACTTGGTGCTATAAAATGCACCCTCAAAACTGATTTGCTTGCATCCCACTTCTTTTGATAAACATTCTTTTACTTACACTCATTTCTATGCGTTTCTCTTTATTTCCTCTAAGTCCATCTCTATGGCCCTTGCACAATTTGACAGCATGTAGTGGGTGAATTTCATGAAGAGATTCACCCACTGTCTTTCTGTTATGGATTCCTAGGCTCACTCTGTTGTGGATCTAAGTCTATTGTGGTCAGCGATCCCTCTGCATAAATACAACTGTCTTAAATGTCACTGGCCTGATGCCTGCTCCGTCTTAGCAAGTGTTCCATGGATTCCTGTGAAGGCAAACATTTCTGATTTAGGCAGAATGATCCAGAACTATCAGTTAAGCTCTATTGGTGGGGTACTTCCTCTGCGATCCAGGAGGGAGACGCACTGGGATGCCTCAAATTCCAGCTCAGAGATCAGGGAAGGCCTTTGTTTGGGAAGGCAATAAGAACAGTCCTACAGTAACACCAGCCTTTCTGATGTCCCACCAAACTTTGGTTTCTTCCTGCTACCTTTGGAAGGAAACCCTGCGTCTTTTTTGTATTATTTTGTACCTGACAGGGTGGAGGACAGAGAATCAGGTCTGTCTTTTTTAGCCTGGAGCTGCTGCTGCTTCTGCTTCTGCTTCTTCTTCTTTTTCCTTTCTTTCTTGACAGCAAACAAGATCTAACTCTCATCAGTAGAAAAGAGCTACTTCCTAGACTTCTGTGAACGTTACACAACACAGGTAAAGGCCCGTGAAATCTGACCCTTTCTCCAATGATGCTGTGCTCCAGAAGCCAGCTTCTGTTACACAGTATAAAACAACAATTAAATCTGTGAAAAGGTCAGAAAAGAAACTTATCAAATAAATACACATCTGTATGAGAACACCTTTTTTTTTTTTTAATTTAATTTAATTTTATTTTTTTAATTTACATTCCAAATCACTTCCCCTTTCCCGTTTCCTCCCTCCCCGAAAGTCCCATAAGCCCCCTTCCCTCCCTCTTTTCTCCGTTCAACCCCCTCTCATTACTCTGTCCTGGCGTTCCCCTACATCCAGTCTTTCCAGGACCAGGGGTCTCTCCTTCCATCTTTTTAGAAATCTATTGATATGCTGATTGTGTCTAGGGTATTCTGAGATTCTGGGTCAATATCCCCTTATCAGTGACTTCATACCATGTGTGATCTTTTGTGATTGGGTTACCTCACTAAGGATGATATTTTCAAGTTCTGACCATTTGCCTAGGAATTTCGTGAATTCATTGTTTTTAATTGCAGAGTAGTATTCCATTGTGTAAATATACCACATCTTCTGAATCCATTCCTCCGTTGAGGGACATCTGGGTTCTTTCCAGCTTCTGGCTATTATAAATAAGGCTGCTATGAATATAGTGGAGCATGTGTCCTTATTGCATGCAGGTAAAGTCTCTGGGTATATGCCCAGGAGTGGTATAGCCGGATCCTCCGGAAGTGTCATGCCCAGTTTTCTGAGGAGCCGCCAGACTGCTTTCCAGAGTGGTTGTACCAGCCTGCAATTCCACCAGCAGTGGAGGAGTGTTCCTCTTTCTCCACATCCTCGCCAACAACTGCTGTCTCCTGTGTTTTTGATCTTAGCCATCCTGACTGGTGTGAGATGGAATCTCAGGGTTGTTTTGATTTGCATTTCCCTAATGACTAAGGATGATGAACATCTCTTTAGGTGCTTCTCAGCCATTAGATATTCTTCAGGTGAGAACTCTTTGTGGAGCTCTGTACCCCATTTTTTAATAGGGTTACTTGCCTCTCTGGAGTTTAACTTCTTGAGTTCTTTGTATATCTTGGATATTAGCCCTCTGTCGGATGTAAGGTTGGTAAAGATCATTTCCCAGTTAGTTGGTTGCCGCTTTGTCTTTACCTTTTATGAGACACTTTCAATATTTCCTACTTTATATTTACTTCGTATATTTACATATGCTTTTAGTTTGGTCATTTTAAAAAGTTGAGGAACCAGAGACAAACAAGTGGGCAGAGGGCTTGTTGAGCAAGCATGAGGGCCCAAGCTCACAGCCCTAGCACCCCCATAAATGTGATGTCCATCACCATCACAGGACAGCCAGGCTAGCCAAAACTGGCAAGCTCCCTGTTTCAAACAAGCAAGCAAGCAAACAGAAAAATAGTTGGAAAAGTACATCTGATGTGACCTGCTAACCTACTGACCTCAAACATAAACATACAAAAGTGCGTGCACCTGAAAATATACCTGAGTAATTAATGAGTAAGCTAGAACTATATACCTCATCACCCCTTAAGGAACCTTTTCAGT
Source organism: Tokudaia tokunoshimensis (assembly GCA_036184795.1). Classification (NCBI taxonomy): domain Eukaryota; kingdom Metazoa; phylum Chordata; class Mammalia; order Rodentia; family Muridae; genus Tokudaia; species Tokudaia tokunoshimensis. The sequence continues at coordinate 31,558,771 of BTHU01000006.1, read as the reverse complement.
CTTAGGTGCTGCCCTACACTCTCCAGCTAAAGTGAGGAATGTGGGTGCTGTTACAGTAGGAGCTGAACTTCCGAGTCTGGGTATATGAGACATTGGAATAAAGGGAGGCAAGAACGTTTGACTGCTGTTGCTTTGTTCTGAGAAGGTAATGATTATTTCAAAGCCTTTTCATTTCCTTTACCCTGAGAAATGACCTAATTAGCAAATTGCATGACAGCCGAGATAAATGGCTAGATGTGATTCACAGCCGTGAATAAAGTGAGATCCTGCTCTATGGTCAGTCCAGCTCAGAATCGAATCAAGAAGAGGGAACTCGTCCAATGTGGACCAGAAAGGGGAAAATTAATGCCAAAGAGAAAAGGATATAAAATAAGGCACTGCATTAGCAAATTCTTCCTTTTGTTCAGACAACGGCAGCCCATATGAGTTGGGTGGAAGGCTACCAGGCCCTGGAGACAGGTGCAACTGAGAGCAGGAGTTCCAAACTCCTACCAAGTGTCTGGTCCTCCACTGCCAGCAACTGTCATCAGGACCCACAGGATGCCATCTCCCACTGAGCTGCTGTGTCTCAGTGAAACACAAATCACTGAAGCCATTCTCAAACTGATATCCATCAACAGATGAATGAAGGAAGAAAATGTGGGATCAATACATGAACAAGTCTTATTCTCTTATTCTGCCATAGAGAAAAAGAAAATGATGACGGGCCAAGAAATGGACAGAAAGGCAAATGAAATGTTTTCTCCTTGGTGGGTCCCGGATTATATGTAGATACTATCTATCTATACAGCATGCACACACACACACACAGAGAGAGAGAGGGGGGGGGGGAGAGAGAGGAGAGTGAGGAAAGGAAAGCCACTAATAGCAGGAGGAATGAATAGAGGAGGGAAAGAGAGGATATGGGGGTGAAGATGATCAAAGCGATGATATAATTGAAATAAATTGTCTTTCTGAACCAACCTAAAAGAATCCTTAAAAGCTTAAAAATTTATGACTTGGAGTTTGTATGTCTAAATAATATCTAAATAATTATTTAAGAAAACTTTCAATTAAAAAAAATTGAAAAGTTGTCGGTTGTATAAACAGCTTCTAAATTTAGGAGGAAAGTTGAGGTCAGTCAAATGGATGTTGCAGTTTTATTTTTGAACAGTTTTAATTGCAGGGTGGAGGCACCTGAACAGGCATGCAAGCAAGGTCAAAACTGACTCAAAAATCATTAACACCATGGTATGAGAATGCATACGTAATTAGCCTAATTTAAAGGCTGTGCTTGACTTTCAGTTTCTCTGACCTGGGATAAACATTTCTGTTTATTTCCTATTTGGAGCTAAAAACTATGATCATCTTGGAGGATCATATTACATATGAATATTAAAAATTAATTTTATTTCAAATACCATAAAATAGTACCCAGATGCTCAGTTTAAATAATTCACATACCCATCAGGTACAGATATATTAATGTAATATGACCCATATTAATAAATATTGCATTATAAACACAGATGCGCTCTCATATTTAAAAAAAAGCTTTTGCTTTTGTTGTAGCTCCCAAAAAAGACCTATTGCAGGCCAGCAATAGTTATTATATGTAAACCAGGAAAGAACAGAAAAGAAACATCTTAAATTTTCTAAAACTTAGTTTGAATGAATTTAAAAAGTAGGTCTGGGGTCATTAACTCTTTCTCTTACACTGTTCACAAAATTATGAAAAGATAGTTGGGTTCCCTCAACACTGATATGGCATGCATTTGAATATTCCTTTAGAAATCAAGAATGATAAAAGATTTAAGCTAATACAATAATTAAGGCTCTAGAGCAATAAATACTGAAAAAGAAAAAAAAAACCCTCATGCCTATAAATCTCTTGTCTTCAATAAAGCATTTTTTTCTGGAAATATCAAGACATAAAATAGGAGGAAATATGACAAGAGTTCTTTAAAAACATTTCCTTTCTTAACATGTCACTTGTCATAGTAATAACTGTTGGCATCACACAAAGCATTTCCAGTTTTTAATGACTATCTACAAATGTCTGAAGACATCTGCCAAGTGCATGGGGCCTCCCTAGAATGTTCCTCACGTTCTAACAGTTCAATTTACTCCATTTCCACCAAACATTAGGGATGTAGAAGAACCCAGACAGGTGAGGAATTGCTGTACTGAATAATCCCAACACTGGCAGTGAGTGACAGCCATCTTCAGGAGAAGCCAAGGGTGAAGGGACAAATAAGCTTGGGTCACGCAACTGCCAAAACTACTCTGGTTGAACCCTGACAACTTGTGCAATGCCCATAATTCTTATTCCTGCCAAAGTATATTGATTTTAAGTACATTAATTCATCAAAACACTCCATTTAGAAAATGGAATAAAATGCAAATAACTGCCATATAAAAGCTACAAAGACTGCACGGGAACACTGTGTGTTTATAGAAACATTAGGAACTCCGCGAGGCAGAGAGGGCAGCTGCTCACAGTCTATCAATGAAGATATCAGCTGAGGGGCGGGGCCAAACCCCACTCTGGAGGTTCAACCACCTTCAACCTTTGAAGGACAGAAAGCAGCGGCTCCTCAGCATGGTGTTTCTAGGGGATCTAAAATGGAGAAGCACAGGTTTACAGTTATGTGAGGTTGTACACAGGATGAAAGGTGGCCATAGTGGTGTAAAAAATGGTTTTGTAGATTTACAACTTACTACTATAATAAAAGTCTCTTTGGGTTTAACAAATAAAACCAATCAGCAATCAATAGATATCATTGCAGCCTCTCTAATGAATCCTTTGTAACTTGTGCTTTCTCATGTATGCATGTTCATATGGTACACATGTTAAATGTGTACTTAAGCTATAGCATTGGGACATATTAGATAGATCCTTATGTATGTATGCATGTATGCATGAACATGTATCTATACACACAGCTACTCATCTAAATTGACTATATTGGTGTTAGGATCACTGTGCTAAAGTTTACAGAAGTTACAAAGCTAAATGCATTTTACTGCAGATTTAAGGAGACTGTAAATAAAGCTTCATTGTTTTTCTTTAGTGTTATATAGAGAGAAAGTAGGGTTTATCCCCACCTCCAACCTTTCTGGCTAAATTTTGGACAATGTAGCTTGTGCATAAGAAAGCCAAGTCATAATTCAGACCCCGGCTTATGAGTTAGTTGGTCTACAGTAAGAGACAAACAGCAAAGGAAAGAGCCTTTCTGTACATTAAGAACGCCATTTAGAGAAAGGTCTGCAATGGTACTGCTGTCCAGGGCCAGTTTAAAATATCCCTGTGATAATTTTCATTTATTTAGAGTATTATAATTCAAGTCTAAACCTAACAGTAAAAACAAAACCAAAGCATGGAGCACAGGGACCTCTGAGCACAGCATGTAAACAGAGTAAATTCAGCCTGGTGGCCTCTATGATTCACAGCGCATCTCTATCCTATTTCACACTGAATACAGAAAGGCATAAAGCCCCTGCTCTGAAGGGAATGTTCTGATATTTTTCCTTAGCACAAGGATATTTAGAATACTGTATTATTATTTCAAGTTCTTTTAAATGACAGCTCAGAAGGATGTAAATCAAATAATAGATAAAATATTACCATTTCAATACTAGTTTCTACTGTTTACAAATGTACAGAATTATGTAGGAGGAAAACAATAATACTGAATCAACCCTGTAGTGCCTTCCCAAAAAGAATATATCCTCACGGAAGATGAGAACTCAGGAAGTACACATTTCACGGCCTTCAGAATGAGTCCAGTAAATTCTAGACACTATCAAAGACACACATGCATGAAAGATAGGTGGAGATAGAAGCCAGTCTCCATGCTGCATGGCTCTTACACTTTAGAAATACACTGTCCTTCCACCAGCTAGATAAGGAGGTGACAGAAGTCATAAAGAGCAAGCTCTATGGAGGATGTCACTTGCTTAGAGACAAAGAAGGAGAGGCAGCTTACAAACCCACCAGTGACAAACGGACATTCCAAAAATAAAGTCTGCCATTGTACCACATGCTGCATTTTAACACGTGTCTCTGATTAATACTATGCAAGGTGATGTTTGGGGTAAGGAAGAGATATTTCTTCATGAGATCATTAACTATTGACATGCACATGCATAACCAAACACAAGCCATTACATTGAGATCTCATAGGAAGCCCTAAGTTGTGCTGATAAGTCACACAAACATGCTCTGGCTAAAGGCAGACATGGCATCTCCATGAGATGACAGAACCCAAATACTCCTATGACACAGTGTGGTGTGAGCACATCAGAGCTCAACCCTCATGCACTTGTAAGTGATACAGTTAAAGGAACCTGTTGATCTGTCAGACACATAAAGGCACAGCCCATATATCAATGGTCACAACTGATAATGATAAAAAGGGGTTTTATTGGGTTTTGTATTTATTACTTTTATCATTTACTTTAGCATATACCCTATGTTTTAAAACAGTTTGCCCTAAAAGGCCCAGACTATGCATAAAGCACTTGCTGCATAAGGATGAGGGCCTGAGTTCGAGTCCCCGAACTCACTCAAAAGCTGGATGCAGTAGTATGGGTCTGATATTTGTTCCTGGGATGACTTCAGTGAGTGCTTTCACTCAAATATGCATACATCACACGTACACATGCACAAATCAATAAAATAAAACTTCATACACTTACCACAAGACTGGACCCCATCACCCCAGAGCAGCCAGTTACATATCAGGTCTACCATCTGACATCATCTGGAGACCAGGTCGGGGACAGATTTGCATTATCTAAGATTGCATAAGAACACTGGGATGTTCCCATTGCAATGACATCACCCAGAAATGCCTTTCTCAGAACACACCTCCGTCATTGACTGACGTCTAACTGTCATGAGAACACTGCCAATATACAAGGCACAAGGGGTCAGATAGAATTTCTCTATGGAAAATGGTAGTTTATTTTGAAGAGAAAAATAGGGAGGAATGAAATGTAGCAAAAGCATAAAACCACTAAGGTGGCATGGTCTTTTTGAAGAGCAGTTTGGAAGCTCATTTCTTTAAAAAGACTAATGACCTCAGACTTAGACTCTTCATTCCTATGACCATATTAAAAGGAATTCATGGATATACTTATCAGTGTAGATATAAGTAAGTTCATTAAATGACTGCTTGCAGTGACTATAAAATAGAAGAAAACAGCCATATGTTAGCAACTGGTTCTCTTCTCTCCTTTTGGGAATCATCCATGAACATTTAAGCTGTAGCACACTGGCTCTGGGCAAGAGAGACCTGGGTTCAATTCTACCTCAATGTTCTAACATACTGCTAGAACACCCAGTTATACCAATGGCAGATAGAATAAGCCATCTTTGACAAGACATGTATCAACTTTATCATGTCAGATTTTTACAAACACATGTATCCTTGATCTATTCAACTGATTCATTTAAATGCTTGACTATGGTGAATTTACAATGCATAAGACATTGTTGATAATTGTCTCATATTATGGTTTTTCTAGAATTTTTGAGTAGATTCTTGGGTTTATTTTTCCATTAGTAGTTTGGAAGCAAATAGAGGTATATTTGGGTCTGAGGAAATGGCTTGATTGGTGGCATGCTTGCTATATAAGCATGCAGACCTGAAGTTTATCTATGAAGCCGACCAAACTAAAGTAAAGAATGTTGGTTGGGGAACTTGTAATTCCAGATCTGGGGAGGCAAAGACAGGAAGAGCTTTGGTTTGGATAGGCTTCAACAATCTGCAAAGAACCCACCTCTCCCCAATAACACCACCCTTAGGACAAAGCCTTTAACACAGCCTTGTAGAGGATCATGTTTTGAATGCCAAGAATCTTAACAGAATCCATATAGTACGTATTAGGAAAAATAATATATTTTAAAAATGCTATTTAATTGTAGTAAGCCTGGGTCATTTTAATCATAATAATAGACAATATATGGTTTCTTTTCACAGGCCAGGGCTCAAAATATCACCTGGATAGAGTCTCTATCCCTGCAAAAATTTAAATATCTCAATTTATTATCAAAAACAGTTTTTTGCTTGATGTTGAAGTGCAAGCCTTTTATCCCAGCACTCAGTAGGCAGAGGCAGGAGGATTTCCGGGAGTTTGAGGCCAGTCTAGTCTACATGGTAAGTTCCAGACCAACCAGGACTGTACAAGGAGACGCTGTGCCAAAACCAAAATATTTATTATATAATTTGACATGACTTATACAATGAATTCATATTTTTATCCAAGCCAATTATAATAATTATGATTATTAAACCATAATCATTAATGTTAAATAGCTGGTACGAAAGCATTAATGTCTGGGAATGTAACTCATTGGCAAATGTTTACTTGGCATGTGTGAAGCTCTGAATGTGAACCCTGACATGGGAAAAAAAACCACTTCAAATAGAGTAAAAATATTATTATTTTGTGTCCAATATTAACTTCTAGACCTAATGTTAAGCACAATTTTAAAACATTAGGAGTAAACCTGAAATGCTAAGAATAGAGAAAGCCTGAACTGCTACAGCTGGTCAGCTGTGGACAAGCTACACTGCCAAATCTTAGATGTTCTTCCTCGTCCCGTCTGTATAAACCTGAGCAGTGTAGAGAGATGACTTCCTGTGTATTTCCGACATTCATATCATGAAAGTGTACCTTTGCTGAGAGCATGAGTTTAAAACAGAAGCAATGAATAATTTTATGTTCTTCATTTTATAAACCTGTAAGAGGTCAGCAACCTGGAATCTCAGAAGAGAGAAGCATTTCTCAAAATGCCCTACCATTACTGCAGTCCAGATTCCAGGATGCACAGCTCTGCCATGAAGAACAGCCAAGTCTTCCCGTAAAGACAGAGAGCCCAGCCTGAGCAACCCACCCTCTTCCTTCACACCTGCCTCCCTGGCCTGTAGGGTGTCAGCTTTCTGTGCGCCATCTTCCACCATCTTGCCACGTCCATGCTGAGGGTCAAACAACGGTCTGCATTTCAGTCAGTATGGCATTAAAGGCATCTGACAGAGCAGGTCTGAGGAACAGCACGCTATTCCAGGATGCTATTCCATCTCTTTGGTGATTGGCCTTAGCGGTTGAGCCACTGACCCTGCAAGTGACGGAGCAGCTTCCTGGAGACCCGAAGCCAGCACAGCAGTGCTTACTGCTTCTATATCCTTTCTTACACACTTGCTTGTCAAAGTGGAGTCCCCACACCAGCAATACAGTCTACCCCAGAAAACAAGTTAGGAATTCAAACTCTCAGGCCTGGCCCTGGCTTTACTGAACCAGAATCTCTATGTGTCACACTGACACACCTCAACTATGAGAGCCACACCACAAGGACTAAAATTTAAATGATGGCTGTAGACATGGCTCACTTAGTAAAGTTCTGTCATACAGACATGAGGAACTGAGTTTGATCCCTAGGACCTACATAAAAGCTAGATATGGCAACATACATCTGTATCCAAGCAGTGTGGAGGCAATCACAGGGGGATCCCTGAGGCTTGCTGGTCAACCAGCCTGGTTAAAGCTCCAGGTTCAGAGAGACTCTGTCTCAAAAAACAAGATGGAGAACAATAGAACACGCCCAGGACTGATCGCTGACCCCTACCTACGCCCACATATGTATACAAACACATGTGTACATGCAAAGTTAGATCATCTGTTTATGTTCAAAAACTTCCTGATGATAAAAGTGTGCAGAAAAGGATATGACAGAGAGATGGCTTAGAGAGACAGAGCACTGACGGCTCTTCCAAAGAACCAGAGATCAATTCCCAGCAACCATATAATGGCTAGCAATCTTCTATTGCTTCAGTTCCAGGGGATCCACCACCCTCTTTTGACATCAAAAGTCCCAGGCACTCATATGGTTCAAAAATATACATGCAGACAAAACACCCATATGCATAAATTATTTTTAATTAAGAAAGAATATGAATGAGTTATTACATTATCTCATCAGAGTCATTCATGTAGTCTTCCTTCTACGCATGCAATGAGTTTAATTTGTTCAGAAAGCTATTCGGCAGATACAAATTCCTCTTGCCCATTTCTAACCTTACTGCTATTTTATGAGCCCTCCTAGCTGGCCCCATGGACCTTAACAAGTGGCCATAGAGAATCTCAGAAATGCCATCTTGTTTCAGCAGCAGTCACTAGCATCGATCCCCAATGCCCAGCTTCTGCCTTATGAAGTGCTGAGTCCTGCAAAGAGAGCTATAGGCACATGGGCACCAGGGGAGAGGGCTGTCAGCTGGTATCCAACTATAAATCAATAGTCCTATTATGGTTTCAAACTCTATGAAGGGTACTTGGTACACAGTAATGACCTCTGACCTAAAGAAATTCACATGGGTTGGAAAAAGACACACAAGTAAGTAATATGTGAATAACGCCCTTAAGATGAACACTGGTGACTTTTGGACATGGGCAACTATGCAGGACACTACTGTCCACACCATGCTGTGACTGATCTCACATCACCATTTTCCTCTCCCTAAATTTTCACTATCATCTTGCAAAAGTTGGTCACTAACAGTTGGCCATATTACATGAGGTGGAAGGTTTGTTTGGCAGACTGTCTTTCTAAGTCACTGATCCTAGGAAATTTCTCTACTTCCTATTTGTGTGTGTGTGTGTGTGTGTGTGTGTGTGTGTGTGTGTGTGTATGTGTGTGTGTGTGTGTATGAATGCATGTATATGTGTTGTCATGCTTGTACTTATGTAGACCAGAGGCTGATGTCAGTTCCCCTCCCCTCCTCCTCTCTAAGACAGAGTTGCTCACTAAACCTAGAGCTCACTATTCAGGCTAGGCTGGCTGGCCTGCAAGACCCTGAAAGCTGCCTCTGTGTCTTCAGCATCTAGGTTACAAACATTCACTGTTGTGGCCTTGCCTATACATGGGTGCCTGAGATCCAAACTCTAGGGCATCATGCTTGCTCAACAATGGTCCCCTGGGTCATTGTCTAAGCACCTTCTTTCCCATCCCCCCCACCCCCCTGCATCCCTGACCGTTTTCACACCAGCTGTCACTCTTATTCTGCAGTGTCCAAATGTGCCAAATAACAGCCCGTTAACTGTCTTTGAAGACCTCCTTCATGGTTAGTTTTGGTTAGAAGATGCTCTCTGAGATGAATGGTATCAACCAGGAAGTACTCCACATACACCAGTTCTCCTAGCTGAGTCCAGCTACGGCCATATGCCTCAGCTCCTCAATTTGAGTAGCTAGTGGACGTAGGCTTTTATAAACTTAGTAGACACATGTGTCTATGCAGCAGTGTCAGCCACACCAGACAGCTACCTGAGAGTTAGTATCAGCATCTGAGAAGCAGGCTGCTCCATCAACCTCAGCTCTTTGTGACTTCAAAGAGCAGAAACTCTCTACCCAATCCATATCACATACATTTGAACCTTAAGCATGACACTGATTTGTTTTCTGCCACTTAAGTTTAATGCTAATGGCAACTATAGCATCACCTAGATTCTCTGAATTCTGACTAGATACTCAGAGGAACAGGAAGCCAGATGAGATGTCAACGTTTGTGTTGAATTTCTAAAGGCTGAAATGCATAATTCAGGAACAGCTGCCCAGGGAACATCAGCAAACACCACATGTCCCAACAGAGGACAAGAAACACCCAGTGACAGCCACACCCTGTTTAAGTACAATCAGAACCAAGCTACATGGCTAGACTCTTAATGTAACATTCTCTGTCCACCTCAAACTGTTTTGAAGGGTGCTGGAGCCCACCCCACACTGCCTTGAGGGGTGCTGAACCCCCACTTTCCACTCCACTTATTGAAACAAAATGTTTCTTCAATAAACTAAGTTGCACGGGGAAAATGCCTTTTAAATTATTTTGGCAGTTACAAACTGTTGGGAACCAGGACGGATACATATGGTCTTTGGAAAGTGAAGGATTCTTATAGAACTATCCTAGAAAATTTATAAGCAGTCAAGCGTGTCTCTGCAGGCATTTAAAGATGAAATTGATGCTATAAAGGCCACATAGTCAAAAGCATTTACCAAAGAAAAAAGCCTTTGGCCAAGGATAACACAATTTATGAGGAAAATAATTCAAATATGAAAACTATCCAATTGTTATGGTTGGGGAATGAATTAAATGAGCTGAACAGTAGCATAGATGGCTACTAATAATAATCTATAAGTAAGGAAATGATCATTTTTCAAAAGCAATGCCGTGTCTTCATGATAAAAACAGAATGCTACTGTAGAGTTTATTAGAAGGTGAACCAGCAAGTGAGTCTTTTAAAGTAACTCAGAAGCTAATGTGCTCAGATCATCCTCGAATACAGGGCACACTGGAAGTGATACCCAGGAGACTCCTGCCCATGGTCACAAACATGTCCCAGGCAAACCCAGGGCTCTGCTACCAAACAGCCTGGTGCAGGCCGGAAGTAAGCAAATATACTCTTACCTTCCACGACCTGTCTCTGTGGAACACTGTTCCCTTCACTACCCATTACAAGAAAGTGACTTCCAGAAGGACATCACCATCAAAGGCAGATGACAAGACAGCAAGTCCCCATGTCCACCATGGGAGTGGCTGCTGCTGGGGGCAGGCCTGGCACCTCACTCTCTTTACTGCAGATATAATGATGTGTTCACAGAAGAGCAGTTCTTACCTGGAGTGGGATGTGGTCAGGAGAATGGGGACCTTCTCCTAAGGTGGCAGTTCAGTTTTGCTTGCCATAGACAAAAGCATTATTTTATCCATCTCTAATATTACAATACCCTGGCATAACCACAGTGGGCCAGGGGACACCTAGGCAACAACTTGGGAACACACGGAGGAATCATACCTCAGCTTCTCCAGGCCTGGGGAGGGCAGTGGTGGTAGTAACCTGGCAGTGAAGAAAACCTTCAAGGTGTCACTTGACATCTGGCCGTGGTTGAGGGGAAACAGGAGGCCTTCAGCAAGGTCCTTCTGGCCTCCTGTTTCCTGGTCGGCTTTTTGGGAAGCTTCTGAAGTGGAGTAAATCGGTTTGTACTGGCCTCCTCAGAAGTCTGACTTTGATGTTTTTCTCTCATTTCTCTACTAAGCTTGAAAAGAGGTCCCTTTGAGAACTTGTGTCATCTCTGAAGGACTTTCTAATAACCCAAGGGAAAGAAAAACAAACTTCCTCACTGCTTTTTAAGGACTTATGATACAGGCAATAGCTACTTTAAGGGATTTCCATTCACTCGTGTTTCTTTTATTTTAATACTGTTAAATACTTTGTATGGTATACACACATATGGGTATGCATATTTGCATGTGCTAGGAACAGGTACACATGTTTGTGTGCCTGCAGGGACTTGAAGTTGACAATGGATTTCTTTCTTAATCACTCTCTGTTTTATTCACTGAAGGAGAGGCTCTCAGGGAGCCTGGTCCTCAACAGTACTGGCTAGTCCACTCCCCTCCTTGCCCTGGAGACCCACTGTCTATGTCTCCCTACTGGGATTACATCACCTGTTGCACTTGCATGGCTTCTATCTAAACTCTGGTCCTCACTCCTATGCTGCAAGTGCATTATTCTTAGAGACATCTTCCTAGTCCCCTGTTGAACATTTTTAATTAATGAAAATGTAGATGTCTAAGCATCTCTAATGCTAGCATACCAAATGACAGCAGGGGAACCAGTTGAGCATGCAAAGTCTCTTATCCAGACACAATTTGGGATGTCTCCCTGAGGTGTGGGTCCTGGGTAGAGAGGACAGGAGAGGAGAAGAGAAGAAGGGCTCTAGTAGGAACAGCCATCATGAAAAAAAGGGCCACAGTCTAACTCTTTACCAAGCAAAACTGAGAAAATGCTTTCACACTCACCATGAGACCTTTACAACACTGCTACTGGGGAGAATGACTATGTTCTAAGTTGTGACATCTTAAGCCATCATGGTTATTAGACCCGAGATCGGTGGTTTTCCCCCATGGCACACCTAACTCTACAATGCTTTGACACAGTAAGTAATCTTCTGTCAATCTGAATAAAAATGCTTACAACTTAGGTTTATGTTAGGTTTCTTATTTAATGTTAAAATGTATTTTATTTTTAATATTTTAAGGATTTACAGTTTTTATTTGTATGTGTATGTATCTGTGTGTGCACATGTGCCACCTGTGAAGGCCAAAAGAGAGTGTTAGGTACTCTGGAGTTGGAGCTATGGGCGCTTGAAAGCTGTCAGATGTGTGTGCTGAGAACCCAACTTGGTTCTTCTGTAAGAGCAGCAAGTGTTTAACTGCTGAGCCATATCTGTAGCATAAACCCCATTATTTATTTTTTAAATGAGTGCAAAAAAGTCTTAAAATACAATAACTTTTAAAATTTTAATTAATTAGTTTACAGAGGCTAAACTATATATCTAGCCTCTCATTAAAGATACTATTGTGCTTTTCTGAGTTATGTAATGACATATGAGGACATTTATTTTTATTATTATTAAGCTTAATGATCTTTTGGTAACACTCTGGGTTAAAAACTTTATTTGCCTAAGTCATCCATTGGGTGATGCCCATCTTAGTAGATGCTTATAATCAAATCGAACAGCCATTTAGAAATGGCTAAATGCAGACTAGTGGTGTAAATGCTGGGAAGCTCAGTTTTGTGGAAAAGAGAAGTAGACATTAAAAATACAAATGGAGATATTGAGCTACCTCATCTAATTAAGTATCTGTCATAAAAGCATGAAAACTGAGTTAGATCCCAAGTACTAACACAAAAGTTGGGTACAGTGATATGTATTTGTTACCTCAGAACTAAGAGACAAAAGACATGGTGGCGGGGGGGGGCACCCTGGAGTTTGAAGACCTACCACCCTAGATTCACTAAGAGACCCTGTCTCAAAAAATACAATGGAAAAAAATACAATGGAGAGTACCTGAAGGAAACACATGACTTTGACCTCTGCTTTCCACATACCTTCACACACAAGTGAATAGACACAGGAATGTATACACCTTTATACATGACATGCACATAACAATGCTGGTAAGTACTATATCCACAATATGCAAAGAGTGTTGAGGGAAGAGTGACAGAGACACATTAGAGGGAGAAAGGCTGGGGATGAATGCAACATTCCAGGCAGATGCAAACACCTGAGAAGGGTGTGAAGGCACCCAAGTGTGCAGACACTCAATGACTCCGAGATCCCCACTTCAGCATAGCAATGTGAACAGATTATCTGCACTGCTTTGAGCATATGGAGGCACAGGGATGGAGCACAGTAAGTGACTTCTGTGTGTCCTACTAGACAACTTCTAACTCTGTGAAACAGTGAGAATCATTTATAATTGGTTACAAGCTTCAACAAGTAAAAGAAAAACGAAACATACTCTACAAATCCAATGCTTTATTCCTTAGGATATACCTAGTTACTACCAAGGGTCTACTTTGCTCATTTTCTTTAAACCTCACCCAACAAACAAAATACATTTAAATGGAAACAATTTTGTCAAACTTGAGAAACTCTGAAAATCTGTTCTCTGGTAGTTAGCATGACAGGAATTAGCACTGGGATTGTAAGTGGGCTTCCCTCCAGTCAAACAAAACCTCCTGGAAAGAGATCTGCTGTCAGAACTGCCTGGCAGGCAAGACAAAGTCTGTTCCATCATGTACATGGATGCTCTAAAAATAGAGAAAAGTTTCTTTCTGTTTCTGCTGAATTCTTTGCAAATTTCCCATACCCATTTAAAGGATTTTATTATAGATGCAAGCATGATGGTTTGCAAGAAAAAAAAATACTACTAATGTCAGGCTGGGTAATTAGCTTAGTTGGTATGTGCATTTGCCTGGCAGGTAGGAAGCCCTGGGTTCCATCCCAAGTGCCACATACTTCAGGTGTGATGGTACATGCTAATGATCCCAGCACTCAAGAGGTTGGCACAGGAGGATCAGATGTTCAGGGTCATCCTAGGCTAAACACAGTGAGTTCAGTGCTAGCCTGGGCTACATGAGACTACGTTTAAAAAATATATGAGCTAACCTCCTCTCTTTCCAGAGTTGGAAGGTAATACGTTTGCTCTCCAATATACATAAATGACAGTGTGGGCCCTGTACGATGGCACTTTGAGCCAGGTATACAATGTGACGTGGATTGCCCTGTTTCCATGAGCTTCACCACACACTTGAGTTTCTCAGTCTCTGCACAGCAGACATCGTAGTAGACATCCATCACTGCTGCCCAGAGTTCCCGAATGAATGCCTTGTCAGACTCAGACCCACTGCTCTCTCTGAGCTCTTAAATTCCCCTGCCCTCATCTTAGAGGAAGGTTCCCTGTGTCCAGGACCACTTCTTGTTTTGTCTCAAAGAAGCCACTGTGTGGGTCAGTCTACTGACCAAACATATTTGTATGTACCTTTTCTTTGTACCTTAAAACATCACAAATTAGAACTTTAATATCAGATATTCCATGTAACTCTCCAATATCTTGCATAAAATCTGAAAGGGAAAGAGGGCTTGTGGCATGTCACTACAGCTGAGCAGCAAAGGCCCCAGGAGACAAGGCATGTGTCTTCCCCTCTGCCACTCTCAGCCCACATACTGAGGCCAAATTACAGTGCCATTCATCATCCTGGAATGTGTACCTGTTATTCACCTATTAAACTTTTGTGTGCATTGAGTTGGTCAGTCATAAAATGTATGCAGTAACTCTTCCTAATCTCACTGGCTCTCACATCACACCTCAACGTGCACGATCACCATGGTGATGGCTACTTTGTTGAGTCATTTATTCTACATCCGTGCACTGAACACTTATTGCATATCATGAATTATACCAGGGTCTAAGGACAGTAAGATGTGGTCCTGATCTGAAGTGAGTCCGGCAAGTCCATCAATCTTCACTGACTTCTCACCAGAGTCTTACAGACAGAATCTTTTCCTTGGAGGATGCTTCAAAACTGACACAAACATCACTGATCCTGCCTGAAACTCCTTCAGCCTAAAATTCACTCTACTTTTACCCTACCCAGAGAGTTAAAAACCAAGATTTCATAGCCCCCTTTCAGTTGTTCACTGAAATTCCACACAAAGAATTAAATAATATAATAAATTGGTACATTAACATGACGATACATTTATTATAATATTAATAATATTATTATTTCTGAGACAGGGCTTCATGTATTCCAGGATGACCTCAAATTTCACTAAGCAAGCAAAGAGTAGCTTGAACTACTACTGATTGTCCTGCCTTCTAATCCTAAGTGCTAGTATTATAGATAAATGCCTCCAAGTCTGATTTATGTCATACCGGGGATGAAACCCAAGGCTTCGTGAATCAACCAAACTATATTTTCACCACTCAAATACTTATTAAACCATATGTGTGTATACATATATATCCTATCTTTGAAATAATGTTAAAAAATAAACAGTTATCTTTATCTTTAATAAATAATAGTAAGAGGTTGCTTCAGGCAACCTGAAATGCTACTAGTAAATTCCCATCAGGATTCTTTCTAGTCTCTGTGGTGGTGGAGGAAGTACTGAGTAAAGCTGAAGTAGTCAGTAGTAGGTGGGATTGAGGAAGGTGAGGGCAGGTGATACTGCTAAAGAGAGGAACAAGAATAGGAAGGAGAATCCAACAAACAGTATCTGAAAAAAAAAAAAAACCCTTAAGCCTCCTGTGCCTAAACTATCAAGTCAAGCTGTAGTCTAAGTGTGCTTGTGTGTGTGTGTCTTTCTTGTGTGCTCTGTCTTAATTATGGTTTCTATTACCACAATGAAATACCATGACCAAAAGCAACTTGAGAAAAGGGTTTATTTTGCTTACACTTTCACATAGCAGTCTATCATCAAAATAAGTCAGGATAGGGACCTGGAGGTGGAGCTGATGCAAAGGTCATGGGTAAGTCATGTTTACTGGCTAGCTCCTCATCACTTGCAGGAATACCAGGTAAGGAGTGGCACTGCCCACAGTGGGCAGGACAATCCCACATCAATCACTTAGTAAGAAAATGACCCACAGACTTGCCCACAGGCAAACCACCTTAGGAATGCATTTTTCTCAACTGGTAGTCCCCCTCCCCAAGTCACTCTAGTTTATATGGAGTTGACATAAAGAAGCCAACACAACCCCAGTGGCCATAACATGCTCCTTAGGCTCTTAAGTGAAGACCTCTTACTCCAACCTGAAGGGAACCCTCTGTCTTCCCTCCACATCTGTGGCCCTCTGGGTGGGGTAGGGAGTGATAACTGCAGACCCCCAAAGGCCAACACAAGTGCCGCTAAAGAGACTCTGCAGCTTCTCTAGATCCCACACGTAGAGGAATAAAATGTGAATTCCTTAGCAAGTACCCAAGGTCCTTCATAGCCCAGATCAACCAACCATCCCATCCAGGTAACAGCAGATCTGCCTTACTGAGAAAGGTAATGTGCCGGCTGTCAGAGCAATAGGAAAAGGCTTGGGGTCAAGATAACATTTATTTACATCATCATATTATAGAATAAGCAAACATATTTCTAAACCTCCCTCACAATCAAAATAAGGAAACTTACTATTTAATTTCATTTTAAAACTTCTTAATTGAGACATGGTCTCCTATGGCCCAGGATGGTCGCAAACTTATCATATAAGTGGGGATTACACCCTAAGCTCTTGATTCTCCTGTCATACCTGCATACCAGGATTACAGGAATGCACCACCATGTCATGTTTGTGTGGCTGGGCATGAATGCTAAGAAGAATTCTACCAACTAAACCACAGCCCTGTCCTTGGATTTCTTTTTCAGAGTAAAGGATGCACAGGAGCCCACAACATGGCTACTGTAAGTCATCTCGGAGGTCAGCAGTGGAATAGGCTCCAGTCCCGGCTGACCCGAGAAGCACGGTGCTCCAGAGCTGGTGGGGCGGAAAACAAACAGCCGAGTTGACTTAAGATGTTCATGCCCTCTGTCCAAATCAAAGACTGGGACTAGAAAGGAGCTTCAGACACGGCTGTGATGGAGATGGTTCCCAGGCCAGCCAGAGACTGCCCTACCCCCTCTCCATGGGCTGCACAGACCAATGCCATAGAGGGAGGCTCCAGATCAGTCACACCTAGGATGTCACACAAAAAAACAGTGACAACATGAACTTAGGCATGTTCACCCCAACCAGACACATGGCTGTTGGCAACACTGTCAACCTTGAAGCAGGACATCAAACAAATCTGTGGCAAATGAAGCATTGCCAAGATCCTCATGCTTCTAGAGCTCAGAGTCAGGTGCTGGGGAGTCTCATCACTGTGGTTGCCTCGTCACTATCAGAGCAAGGAAAACTTGAAATTTTATTTAGGGAAGAGGCGATAAATTTGCCCCACCTTACAAGATGCTGAAGTGGGAAACGCAGAAGGAACAAGATGCAAGTCCCTCAGCAGGCCATCTCATGAGCTTCACCCTCAGGTCCACCTCTATAAATCAGCAACCCCTGAAATGCAGACTGCTAGACCTCAGGACCAGAGCTGGGAGCCACACAGACCCAAGACTCAGGCTCTGTTCTCTCTCTACTCTGTGATGCTGAACCAGCGGCTTAAACATTAAGACATGGGGTGGGTATGCTAAAATCAACGGCGAAGACACAAGGCAGCAACGAGGGTTTACAAGCTTACACGAGCCGTGGCTTCATTTACAGAAGAAATGAGTCCAGGGCGAGAGCAGATCCGTGATGGCTGGGGTGGAGCGGAGGGACTGATTCCAAAAGGACTCAAGCAGTTTTATGGTAAGATAATCATCTTAGAGACTGCTCTGTTTTGAAGGCAGTGGGTTAAAAATCTCATTAAGGGATATAGTTAAAATCTGTGTGTTTTATTATATGTAAATTACACTTCAATTAAAAAAATAAAGAGACTGAGAAAAATAACGATAAAATATTTTAATGAGGTATAATTTAATAGTCAATAAAGAATATGATTTTATGATTCAATTAAGTAAGTATTGATTGATAGTTCCTTCATAACAGCACAAAACTTTCTATTAAAGTGGATTCTCCGATGAAATGTCAATTGTTAAAAATAAAAATTAAGTGAAAAAGTAAAAACAAAAACAATCAAACACCCCACAAAACCAGCTTAACTTCACCATTTGATACGAACGCTGCTAGTGCTTTGCTTTATTGACTTCTGGGTATTTTTCCACACATAGATTTTGTTTTGAATTACTCGGCTAACTCAAATATGCAGAGGGAAACATTAAGAATTAATTTAAAAGATAAAGAATTAAAACTTAAATTCCTAATTAATTTATAAGTTATAGCTACTAGACATTGATTAACAGTAAGTTTCAGGGCATATCACATGACTTTGAGTCTAAGATGCAAGGAAAGGGATGCACTGTGGAACTCTCCTGGGCCGATGATTGACAGGTGGGGCAGTTAACTGACAGCTCTGACACGGGAACTCTGGTTTCCCTCAGTCTGCCTGAGTGACAGTGAAAGGCACTTTTATTTTTCATGACAATGTCCAAGTTTCTAACCATGGGTATATGTGTACTGTAGTTATATAAGTACATGAATATATACATACATAATGTGTATAGGTTAGTCATTAATTGGAAATCAAGACCTAAATTGACATATTTTGTGCTATAATAAGGGAATATTGTAAATGGGGAAAATCTAAGGGATCACTTTGGCTCTTAGAACTGAGAAAACTTTCTACTAGAGATGTTAAAACACCTTCATAGGTCACCGCTAGTCAGTAGGGTGACTGAGTCTATCTAAATGTGCTCCATCTACAAACACCTACCATAAGATATAAGGTAATTAAATGCTACAAGTAAGTGTGCAAGTCATAAATTTATGAATGTAACATTTAATACTAAATGAGCTAATTAGAATAACATACAAGTTATTTTAAAATTAAGCCAACAAATCAAAGGGACTATTTATACCTGCCACAGTTTTCCATTGTCTCAATGTAATAAAGGGCTATTCACACTTAACACAAGCACTATAATGGAAATTAATGTACACACCTTTTGTGAGCTGTGATAGCTCTGAGAGAGAGTGGTGCGCTTTAGTCATCTGAGCTGCATTTCTTCTTACAGCCCAGACCCTCAGCCCAGCAGGACCATGGTCATTAGAGCATTCTGCATTGCTCATTCTAAGTAAGCAGATTGCTCTGTGTGCCGCCTGTTGACACTGCTACACAGGCTTAAAGCATTTCAATTATTTTTCTATGAAGTGGTTTTTCTACAAGTAAGTTTATAGGAATGAAGAGCATGACCCATTATCCAACCTAATTAAGGACTAGTAATGAAGAATCTCTCAGGAGTCCTCCACCGGAGAGTAGCTCACAGTTCTACCCGAAGAAAAGTGTGCTACCTTTTTTTTTAATATAAGCCAAATTTAGCCCCCAAATCAAGGTGAATTCTTAAGAAATGGCTATTCTTCTGAAAACAGAATCTTTGCTATTCAAAAAGAACAAGGGCTCCACCCAATTCCTCCTCAAAAATCTCTATAACCAACCAGGGTAGAGATATTGCCATGTTTCCTATTTCATACTGAAGCAATCAATGAGCTTTCAGAGTGGCAATGCCTCCATGAGAGTTCCAAACAAGGACTCACATATTCTTAGCAGAAAGGTCTGGCTTCATACAAACAGCTTTTTAGTTTTGCTAGATGACATGGGAGGAGAGACTTACCCTGAGTACAGACAGTGGGAGGAGTCACTAAAGCAAGGTGTTCATTTTTTTAAAAACATTTTTTTAAAAAATGCATATCCATGCACTTATGTGTATGTGCATACATGTGCACACATTTGCTTACATGTAGAGGGGAGAGCACACACAGGCACACACCAATGCCCAAGTTAGAAGACAACTTACTCTTACAGAAGTCAGTGCTCTCCTTTGCAATTGGGTGTCTGGGATCAAACTCAATCATCAGACTTGACAGAAAGTGCCTGTACCTACTAAGCAATCTCTTTGTTCTTTGGCCCTGGATATCTATCTCTCTCTCTCTCTCTCTCTCTCTCTCTCTCTCTCTCTCTCTCTCTCTACCTTCTCTCTCTTCTCTCTCTCTCTTCTCTCTCTCTCTCTATCAAGCATACAATGAGTTCACAAAGGGACAATTGCTGACCTTCAGACGTTCAAGGGTATGCAACATGAAAGGCTGAGACCAAAATGAATATAGCAACTGAGACATATAGAGCAAAGTAGAGATAAGATACTGCCATATGCTTGCCAAGATTTCTAGTATCAATAAAGCTAAAGACATTAAGGGATGGCACAAGTGGACTAAAGTTCCTCTGCACACTCTGAGGGAAATGTAAAATGTGTAGCCATTATGGAAAGCAGGAGGGCAGGTCTTCAAAAACAACCATCAGGTGACAATGAGGCCCAGCCAACCCATTCTTGGTTATGACTTGAAGGAGCTGAATCAGAGCATGAAAGAGATGTCACCATAGCCCATGCTCACCACTGCATCTGCCACAACAGGTGCACCTGAGTGCCCACTGTCAGAGAGGACAAAGAGGATATGGTATGTGCATGGTGGAAATCTAGCAGGGTATGCAAAGATAGAAGACACCAATGTCAAGGGGCAGTATGCTATGTGAAATAATCCAGCCACAGATGACAGGTACTGCAGGATTCTTCTAAGAGGAGATTCAACCATGGTCAAGCTCCTAAAACAGGAATAATACAGACAGAGGCAGGGATAGGGTAAGCAGGAGACATATAGAAATTACACACACACACACACACACACACACAGTGAGTGTGTCCCAAATACCTGCTGCGTTGGCTACAGCAGCACTCACCAGTCCTATGCACTTAAAAATCTGCCACAGGGGGAGACCTCTGTGATATTTTCTTATTACAATATTAGAAAAATTATTCCAGAAAGTAGAAATGGGCATTGAAGAAAGCAGAAGGAAAAATCCTAAACAATTTCAGATAAGGAAGTACTGTGAGACGGCAGAGGAATGGGCATCCAAGACAAAGGTGATAGAAAAGAAGACGGGTGAAACCAGGAGAGTCGATGCAATGGGTTCAGGAACAAACCAGCACGGGCTGTAAAGGGGATAAAAGACAAAGACAAACAAAGCAGTAACACCAAGGGAAAATAAATCCCAGAACACAAACTTCCAGAAAAGTCCATCAAGAGCAAACATGCAGCCAGGAACGCAGCACAGCAACACAGGCCTCGCCTAGTATGTGTGTGAGCCTAGGTGCAGCCCCTGCATTGCAAACAAACAAAACTAGCAATGGTCTGCTTTACTCACCAAGACCGCTAGCAATGTTAACATACAACTATGGAAGAAATGAACAAATAAAACAGGGAAAAAAAATCCAAAGGCTTTAGCCAAGAGTCTCAGTAAGCTTGGCTTGTTCCCAGAATTCCTAGAGAGCAGTTACCTTGTGGTGAGCAGTGAAGGGACTGGGACATCCCAGGAGTCAGTGACATGCAGTTCCAAGTCAGAAACAATCTGTGGCCAAGTGAAGGTCCAACACATGTTCTACCAAAGGAGCATGAACACAGTTCCTGTCTTCCTACGCTCTGTTTAGCATCACCCACAATTCCCAAGGAATCATGGAGAGTAAGATCCAGAAACTTCTAGAGAAAGAAGAGTTCCTGGATATGGAGACAACTGCTAGTCTACCGGGGCAGGGGGTGGGGGACTTAAAGATAAGGAAGTGAGCTGGGGTGCCAGGTTAAAAACAGTCACCTGAAGCATCAGAAAAGAAGCCGAACTACTTTAGGTAGTCTCTGGTTACAAAACCACAAGAAAGTAAGGGGGAAGAAAGTATATACATATTCACTGAAAGTTTCTGCCATTATGGCCACACTGAAAAGAGTTCAGTCCTTGAAGGTGTGTGATTCAGTTACTTGGAAAACTAATTTATGATCAGTTACCTGGAAAATTCCATTGGATTCTGGAAAATGACCAGATAAATGGGGTGTTACTGGATGTGCTGTGTTAGCACAAATAAATGAATCAGGTGTAAGACAAAGACATGCTTAACTTCTAGAGATCTCAGTCAGGGGTGCCGCAAACTCTCAGCTGTGAGCTGCACACACAGGCCAGTGTTCTCATGCAAAACATCCAGGGTCAGAGGCTCTTTTCTTTCTGTTTTGAATTTGTGGTTTGGATTTGTGTTTTTGGACCATTTGCATGGTCTGTCCTGGCAGAGGATCTCTAATCCAAATATCTTCAGATCAAGACTGTCCAACCTTAGGACAGATGGCTCTGCTCTTGCAGAGGTTCAATTCCTAGAACCAACATGGTAGCCCACAACTGCCTAAAACCTGAGTTCCAGAGGATCCAGTACCTTCTCACCTCCATGGGCACCAGGTATGCACACACAGGTGCGCCCTCTCTCTCTCTCTCTCTCTCTCTCTCTCTCTCTCACACACACACACACACACACACACACACACACCAAACAAAAGTAACAACAGGAATGCCTAACTTGTATATTTCAAATATTAATCCCAGTGCTTCACAATGTTTAGTTATATACAACAAGAAATCCAAAAATGTCCTTAGGCAAGAATAAATTTTCCCATGTGACTTTTACAAATTGCCACTGTGTCAGTGGGAGGAACCCAAAATAACAAGAGAAACAATTATATCTTATAAAGATGCAATTGCACTGAGAGAGGAAATAGCATGGGTGATAGCAAATGTTGAACCATTAAAATCACTGCCTAAGACACACTGTGTGGTACAAATACAACATCTTTACACTCGATATATTCTAACCACCTAAAATTACTTCCTAGCTAGACTAGGAATATGGCTGTGAAATTGTAGGAGCCGGCGAGCAAGTCGAAGGACTGGTAAGATGTCTGAAGTTCCAGTATTGTTTCTATTTTTTTAAAGTTAAAAAAAAAAACAAACCAGTGAATTCATCCTCAATTAAATACTCAAAACTTCTACTATAAAACCTAAAACAACAACAAACCTAATTTCCTGGGGCTAGTCTAATCCAGTTAGTGAAGTGTTTGTCACAGAAACAGGACCTGAGTTCAATGGCCAGATTGACACAAAGCCTTGGGTGTCAATGGCCTGTGTTTATGAGCCCTGCACTGTGGATCCCTGGGCTTGCTGGCCACACAGTCCAGCCTACTCGGCAAATTCTAAGCCTTTCATGAGGGACTCTGTAGCAAACAATCAAGATGGACAGCTCTTACTGAGGACTGACACCCCTGGTTGACCTCTGTCCTCCACAAAGTACCCACATGTGCACCCACACAAACATATACATGCCTAAACTTCCATTGCATTTCTCAATATCCTTAAAAAGTCAAAATATCCGTGAGCATTTCAACCTAAAGCTGAGAGCAAACAGAGACTTCATAGGAAAGCACTAACATTAGGCACTGGTTAAGATCAGGCCCAGAGAGGCTTGGAATGATTCAGCTCCAAATGGAGACTGATGCAATGATTGACCTTTAGCCTCAATTGAAAATTCCTCACAGGAAGCCACTGCATCACTCTGGCAATCGGGAATAGACCTGATACTCAGAGTACAGGCCGCGTCAATCAAAGCTCAGAGCAAATGAATGAATCATTTGCTGGAACATGAAGCAGTTATTTTCATAAATGCTTGAGAACACAATTATAAACATCACTCAGATTATTTCAAAGCAATAAAAATTCATCAGAGATGATCAACTATACAATAAGGACTTTTCATTACACAACATAGTCTAAGGATATTGACTGGTCTGCTGGAGGGCAGTCTACTCTGTTTTTATACAGAGATATAATAAAGTGAATTATCAGTTCTCAAAAACCATGCCATCATACAAATTGGTCCACAAACATAATTTCAAAGACTCCCTCAGAGCTCTCCCTGAGGGAGATGAATGCTGAAGTTCCATGTGTAAATTTAGCCACCTTGGTGACATTGTTTCTTCTTATTCGTTTACGTACTGTGACTTGATATTGAAAATAATTTTAAAATACATGGTTTACTTTATATGCACAGCTTTTGAACGCATTGCTCTATTAATATCACAAATAACAGAAATCGTTTTCTTCCTATTGTTGACTCTATTCGCATCATTTTTCTTTATAAAACACTATTCTCTTTATCCTTTCTAACTTGTTTTTTGTTAAACCCTTTCCACTAGTCACCAGTAAATATCTTCTATAAACGAATGATGTAAATTTTCTTTTAGTACTATCAAAAGGTTTGCACTTATGTAGCCAATAAGACAATGAAAAATGCTTAAGCAGAGGGGTAGTTTCCTTCCATTGCCACGATAAAACATTCTGAGCAAAAGCAATGTGGGGAGGACACAATTTATTCAGCTTACACTTCAGGTCACAATCCATCACGGAGTCAGGCAGGAACTTAGGCAAGTGCTCAGAACAGAACCCATGGAGGAATGCTGCCTGCTACGCCCAGTGGCTCATCCTCAGCTCCTTCTTGTACAACCAGATCACAGGCCTGGGGTGGTGCTGTAGCACAGGCTGGGTTCTTCTACATCAATCAACCAAGACAAGTCTCTCACAGACATGGCCTCAGGCCAATCTTATCTAAGCAATTCCTTAATTGGAGTTCCTTCTTCCTCCCTCACTCTAGGATGTGTCAAATAGACAATAAAAACTCTCCAACTCAGGTGGTAGACATCTGGGAAGGATCCATAGAAAATATTCTTGCATAAAAAATATCGAATTTTTGCCTCATGACAGATTCAAAGAAGTGATTTCTAAAGCTATAAGGTTTGTTTTAAAATGTATACATATAAACTCTTGCTATTTTTAAGTTTATATAATGGGTACCTACACAGGCCTTGTTGAAGTGAAATCAGGCCATCCTAGATATTATTATAAATGACAACTAATTTTTCCCAGACTTCGTATACAGGGATGTGAAGATCATTCCTTAAAGCTAGTTACAGACTCCTCTCCCCACTCAAAACTAAGAAAACTTGAAGAAACGGCCTAAAATGATCTCTATTAGTTTTCCTATTTGTAGCTATAACAAATTGCCATAAATCCAGGAGTTCAAAACACGACAAATTTGTTACCTCACTGTTATGGAGGTCGTATTGTCTGGGATAAAATAGAGGTTGTGGAACAGCTCTATCTCTTTGGGAAGCCCCAGAGAAGGCATCTTGGTCTTTCCCACTCACAGATGCCCCTTCCCTCCTTGGTTGGTTTTGATATGGTTTGTGTCATTCCCACGTTGGTCCAAGTGTTGGAAGTTTGATCCCCAGCACAGGGATGAAGAGGTGGGTCTTAGTGGGGAGTCATTAGGTCACTGGAAGAGCTGCCTTCAGAAGGATTTACATGCACATGTAAAACCTTATTAGTTCCTGAGAGCCGGTTGTTATAAATAGAAAGGCTGGCCCCTGGAACTCTCTAGCTTCCTATTCCATCACATGGCCTCTCAAAGTATCCCCCCCCCCCACACACACCTATCAGGTCATCATGATATAACACAGCTAGAGAATCATTCACCAAAGCCCACATCATACTGCTTAGACTGACATCCCCTTCCCCCAAATATGAACTAAATAAAATCTCTTATCAAATTACACATCTTCATCATTTAGTGGCAGCAACAAAACTGGCTGATATACTCATCTTCCAAACCAGTCTCCTAGCCAGCGAGATGTCTCAGTGGGTAATGGCATCTGCAGCCAAATCTGACACCTTGACTTTGGTTACCAGGACCCAGATAGAAGAGAAGCAACTCCTGTACCTTCAAGTTGCTCTCTGATCTCACACAAGTTCTGTGATGTGAAATGAAGTATAATACATTTTTATAGTCCTTTTTATAAGTATATTTTTGACATTTAGCTGCCCCCCCCAAATAATCCAGAATAATCTCCCTATCCAGAACTTATTTAAATATATAAAGTCTCTCTCTGGGTATAAGTTAACATATTCACAGCTTCCAGGGAACAAACCCTGATTTGGCATCTGGGGATGGAGGATGTGGTCATTATACTGCTCATCAGACCTTCTAGTCTAAAGATTCCTGCTGAAGCTTTGCGCTCACCCATTTCTCAGGCTGGTGAAGATTCAGCATTGATCAGCACTACTTCTACACACCAGCCCAACTTCAGTCACTACTCTATGTGTGCACAGATGGCCCATCCATCATGGTGACCTCACTTCTGGGCTGTCATCATTTCTGATGAGCTTTTGCTCCACCTCAATGTGATCACCTCCCTCCCTGATCAGAGAGACACTGACAATTTCAATCTCACCTGTCACTGAACTATGCCCAGCTTCCTGATTGTCAGCACGTGGGGCCACTGTGCTAACACACCACCCACTAGCAGCTCCTTCAAGGAGCACTTTTTTCTCTTTTGGTAGCAGATGGAATTTGCCAGCCATGATCTGGGCACCTGGTGTGTTCCTGCTGATAAGTGATCATCTGATCACAGGCTTTTATTTTTAGTTTCTTCCATTTTTTTTTTGTATATGTGTTTTAGATCACACACACACACACACACGCGCGCGCAAAATCAAGAAACTTCCAGTTGAATATCCATATTCCTTCTTGATCTTCTCTTTATAGATTTAGCCTTCTTTTATCCATCTCTGATAGACCTAGTTCCTTTTATTCTCAATATACTGACGCCCTGGCTCAATCCCCTGTATGTAACAAGTTTCTAATTATCCTGGCTGCCTCCCTGGCTGTTCTCTCTACCTGTTGGCTCCTCTTCAGCCCTGCACCTGCTATGGCTCCCAAAGGAAAGGAAGGGAGGGAGACAAGGAAGGGCCTTAAGAAGCAGCTCTAATTCTACACCCAAGAAAGACGTCCACTTCTTGGTAAGTCACAGCACATTCACCACTGGTCAGATCACAAGTCCTTGGTTTGTCCCTGCTCACTCTAGTTTCAGAAGGAATCTATCCTCAAGCCCTGTCTGCTCTAACCCAAGCCCCACCACTTCTTGCCAGTCCAGAGTGGTTCCTGCAGCTCAGGCCATCTTCATTGCTTACAGATGTTAAATGAATCTGCTAAATTCTATCACACAACCTTATCATCTATACACAGACAGTGTCCAAAATGATTTTTTTTAAACCTAAATGCCAGCAAGCTCAAGATGCTACTCTCCCCCAGATCCTCTGTGGGCTCCAGCATCTAGCACAAAACCTACACTTCCATGATCTATAAGGCTCTAGAGTAACCCTCATCCCATCTTCATGACCTCAGATCCTCTCATTGATCCTCAAGGGACTCACACACAGCAGTCCTGACCTTGCTACTGTCCCCAAGCTCTCCAAGTCACCGCATGCTCAGAGCCTCTAGTCTGCAGCTTCCTTCCACTGCCCCTCACTCCACCATGTCCATCAGGTCTTCTGGGACATCACCTCTGCACAGAGACCTTGCTTGACTCTACCTCACACCTCCAAATCTCTGCCACATGCCTCCAAAGCCACCTTCATTTGGGCCGTGTTTGTCCACAGTAGCTATCTCTTCCCTGTGTTTCTCTTAACTAGCTCATATTGTACCTCCCACATTAGATTGCCATTGCTACAGGGGCTGCATAAGAATTCCCTTTATTCACAACAGTTGGAGCATTCAGTACGTATTGACCATGTTGACACACTAACAGGATGTGTAACAAAGCATTATGCAAGGGATCCATGATCATCTGTAGTTGTGGAGTCATGGTAACTGCCAAGCCCCAGCTACACAGAGGACAGACCATCCACTGGAGAAACACACCTGTATATAAATTTATACCATTACAGAACTCTTTGAGACTGAACATGAATTTACTGCAAGTTCCATGACAACCTACTGTCTGAACATTACAAAAGGTAAACAGAGAAAGTCCCAGGAAAAAGATTTTCTGGCTGCCCAAATGACAAATATCTTCAGAACAACAGAAAGTTGTATCTGGAAGATATATAGCAGGTTCAAATATGCATACTCTAGCGGTTTGCATATGCATCAGGAATGAGAACCAACCAAATAAAAGTCCATACACCGCTCCGTGCAGAATGAAAAAAAAAAAAAGAATAAGAAACAGAACGGGTGCACAAATGAGACAGATTGATGGCATGAAGGAAAACTTGACAGAAATAAATGGGACTGCAGGAAACAATCATGATGGCGAAAAAGAGAAATGAAAGCAACCGCTTCATCCAGTGTTGCCGAGCGGAGCGATGGAGCAAAGGCATAACCGTTAGAAATGATTTTCCACCCAGGAAAATATGAAGATGTGTACAGCACACACACACACACACACACACACACACACATGCATACACACATGCAGAAGCACATATGCATTCACATGCATAGGCATATACACTCACACAGCACACACACACACATACACACACGCATACACACATGCAGAAGCACATATGCATTCACATGCATAGGCATACACACTCACACAGCACACACACACACACACACACACAGACACACAAACACACACACATGCATACACACAGATAGGCATATACACGCGCACATACACACCACTATTTGTGAAAAATACTTACAAGGAAAGGGTGGGGCCAATTAAACTTCCATCTAAATACTGGGTTTACATGGAATCTATATGAAACCAAAGGGATTAAAACTGATCTTAATTTTTTTTCTCCCTCAGGCTTAGCCTATAGCTCAGTGGCAGTGTGCTTGCCTGGTATGAGCTAAGCCCTGGGTTCCATTCTCAGCACCACTAAAACAATAAATATAGACAATCTCCAGGATGTGCAAGGCTTTTAGTTTGCCGTAAAACAGGTTCCACGATAAAAAAAAAAAAAAAAACCTATGTTAAATCCCAAAACATGAAACAAATCCTATGAAGGTTGAAATGTGAATGACTTGAGTTCAGGGCGATTAAGATCTCAGTGAACCCAATTAGTCTTCAGTTAAATGTTGTACTTAGGTGACAGAATTATATGATAGAAATTATTTTAAAAGGGGGATTTTAAAAAACTAGTCAGTGACTAGGAGTTAGGGAACCCCAGCAGAAGAGCTGCTTTAGAGAGCAACTGAGACAGGAAATAACAGGCCCTTTGGGAGAAGTCATTAAAGAGCAACTCTAAATATGGCTTCCAAGTAGAAGTCACCTGCCTCAAATCATCTCTGCACTGTAAACAGAGTTCCACCTAAGAGAACAGGGTTTGCAGGAATTATCTTGACCTGGCAGAGGCCTGTGGTCAGGAAGTGTTAACTGTGGCAGACACAGCACATTTTCCAGGGTTTGGCAAGAGTAGGCATTGTTGGGTCCAGGTCTGCTTTTAGCAGCCAGACATTCTTTCTGACTCCTAGAGAGTAGGTCCAGTGGCCATCATCCTCCCAGCCCCCCAGAAGACTACACAAGGGAGAAGTCGAGCAAGCCCCTGCCCCAGGCCCTACCCCAGCTTCAAGGGAATGAAGCTCTCGATGCCTGCCTGCTTCACAGAGAGAAGGCTGATGACCTGCTACTCCAGGAATGCCTTCCTGGTGCCCCGAGCCCACTTAGAGGTGAAAACTGCCCATTTTGGCCTTCAAGGATAGTTCTGGTAATTCCTCTTGTGTATGTGGGGGGGGGCACTATTTCTGCTCATGGGAAGCTGAAACAGAGCCCACTGACCGGACTGCACTCCAT
Source organism: Tokudaia tokunoshimensis (assembly GCA_036184795.1). Taxonomy (NCBI): domain Eukaryota; kingdom Metazoa; phylum Chordata; class Mammalia; order Rodentia; family Muridae; genus Tokudaia; species Tokudaia tokunoshimensis. The sequence goes on along the minus strand of BTHU01000006.1, from coordinate 31,529,252 downwards.
ATTCACGCCCCCACACCTCAAACTTGTCCTTCTTGCTGCCTGGCAGTCACATGTTGATCTCTCTGCTGTCCTGAAGACGTGCCTTCCCTGGGCATCTGCCCCCTTCCTCAATGGCCAGTGTGTTCTCAGGACCTCCCATGCCGTCCTCCCTCCTCCAGCAGCAGGAAAACCTACTGCACTCCTCAAAGTCCAAACCTCCGTGAGGAACCTGGGTCAGCACTTCCCCGCCATCACCCTTTTCCTCTCTCTGCCATTGACCTTCCCCTGTCTGTCGCTCTCCCCTCTGGCCTACGAATGAACATTCTCCTGTCAGACTCTGAGGATTGCTCTCAAAAGCCACTCTTCCAACTCCAATCATCCTTTCTGCTCATCCTTGGATCCACCCTGGACTTCTGAAGGCAGCGTCACAGGGCACCAGGGGCCGAGCACAGGGCTCTGACACAGGCCCATCACATGCTCATCACCAGAGCTCCACGCAGCGGCCCTCCATTCCCCCGCTGTTTCAGGACACTGACCTCTCCCTCTTATGTGCAGCTCTGAAACTCTACTTACTCTGCTCAGCACCCAGGGTTCATTCTAAGGGTTCCTTTTCGTTGTCAGCTCAAGTGATTTCATCCCTGGGTGTGGGCTTAAGCCTCCTGTGAGACTGCAGACTCCATCCTTCATCTTCTAATATGCACTTCTACAAGGCAATCTCCATCTTGTATACACACAAAGGCCTCTCCTATCTCCTAGAGATGTTCCAAGGAGACAAGCTGAAATCTACATTCCCAGCAAGCACGCTCATACGTGTGTGTGTGTGTGTGTGCCACAGAAACTAGAAACATCAAATCTCCTGGAGCCTGAGTTACAGGAGCTTCTGAACACAGGCCCTTTGGAAAAGCAGTATTTGCTCTGAACTGCTAAGTCATTTCTCCAGGCTCCCATTCATTACAGGCAGTGTATGTACACATGTATGACTGTTCTTCCTGTCACCCTTACCTTGGTCTGTCTGCAAATCCCACCAATACAACCCTTAAAAAGCATCCCCAAATCCTCTAGTTCAGCTCTCTCCCTTGTGGAGTCCTGATCCAATTATCTCATTGTCTTTTGTTTATAAATTCATCATTTAAACTGCCTCCTAATTGATCTCCTGTTTCCATTCTTCATCCCATCACAATGTTCTCAACACGGCGACCAGAGTCACTTTGTTAAGATATAAGTAGGATCTTGTCATTTCTGCAGTGACTCAGAATCCTCCTGTGGTTTGCCATCACATCGGCTAATGCTCTGGAAGGGCCCCACACAATCTGGTGTCCCTGACCTCACCTCTCATGTCTCAAGCAATTAATGTTGCTGCTGCTGCTTTCTGGAAAGGCCTCCTCCCATATATCCACTTAGCCTGCTTCCTTCGGGCAGCTCTTCCTGTAACTGCCATCTTCTCAGGAGCTACTTTTTCAATGAATGAGTCAATCAACATTGTCTGTGCAGCTGATGTGTGTCACTGCAGGCCTCTCATCTCTGGGACTCAAGCATGGGCAGGAACCAGAATCCACACTCAACATCATCACCAGAGAACAGGGACCACAGTCATGGCACAGGGGTAGGTAGGAGACCAAGTGTACAACCAGAGCCTGCTTGCAGTGAGGGTATTAGAATATGCTTACATTAAAATCCCTCACCCAGATTACATAAGACTGTGTTAGTGTTCAGAATGTCACTCCCAGCTGGTGCCAGGAAGACACTGTCTTTACTGATCCCAAAGAAAGAACAAAAAGAAATAAAGAGTGAACTCTTACAAATGTCATGCCAGAGTTTGGTGAGATGACTCAGTGGATACGGGAGCTTGCCACCACACCCAATTACCTGAGTTCTATCCCTGGGAACCAACTGGGACTCCCACAAGTTGTCCTTTAACCACCATACATACACACACATACATACATACATATGCATGTACATTCACACACACACTAAAAATAAATAAATAAATTTTGTAAAAGAGAAAAAGAAATCCCACTGCATTTTGAGTTTACTGAGACAAGTAAATGATTCTGATGTACTGGTCAGGGTCCATGTTATACTGACTGTTCTAATGGTCAGGGGCCATGACAGTTTGAATCCATATGGGACAAGCTCTACCTAGTCCAGATCAAGATCACAGTTTCCTGATGTGGGACTCACTTAATGCAAGAAAACTCACGCTTCCACCTGCTCCAAAGCTTCAGTGGCCTAAAACTTCAATGGCCAAATATAAGCACCAACCTAGCATTTCCCCTTTAAATATACAGACAATGATACAGTTCACCCTCCTTCCTCAAGCCAAAAGTCTATTTGGCTTTCTCTGCCAAGCCTACAGATATAGTCAGTCACAATCTGAATTTTTTTTTCAGGTTTTCCTCCTGGTGACTATGTCTGCCATTTACCTAGAGGCCAGCACTCCAGTCTCCGGTACAGACTCCACCCAAAGAGCTTCCAGGCTGGCTGTCTTGCCTGTAACATAACACCCTCCTATGTCCTGCTGTCCTTTGATATCCTTCTGAGATCTTATCCCATCCTCAGGTCATTACTCTCCGTCTCCCCCATATCTACACAACGGGGTACCACCTCTGAAGCAGTTAGCGCTAACACCTGACATACCTCCTGGTTCATGACACTTGCTCAATAAGCATTCGCGGTGCAAAGGGAAGAGTAAATGAATTTATCTTACCTGTAAGTCAACTACAAGCACAAGAAAATGTGGAGGTCTTCAGCTGGCAAAAAAGATACAAAGTCCCAAATGCTGTGTTAGAACCCTCCATGGGATGCAGGCAAATGCCCTTTACTATCGAGACTTGTATGCCTATCATTAGATGAGGCTGGTGAAATGGAAGTGGGTTTGTAGAAAGGAATCCACTACAGTAGATGAAACTATTACATCCCATCATTCATAACAATGACAAGCATAACAGGAAATTCCCTTGAACCGTGTGTGAAGTGGCACACATCTGAACATTCACTGGCTTCCTACACAGACATGGCAGGGAGGGAAGGGGAAGGATACGGAGGCTGAGGCATCACCAGTCCTGGTGTGGAAATGATGCTTGTCTAAGAGAAAGCTCCTGCTTGTCCTGGTTTTAATTTATGACTTGATAAAAAATCCTAAAAAGTGGTACACTTCTCAAATATAAGTTCAACAGGTTGCTTCCAAATGCTATACTTACTTTATATTGAACTATTCTGATTTCCCAGTGGCATAGTACATTTGTCTCTCTCCCTAGGAGGCTGGGAGTCTCAGGCTATCCCTTTCTGCACTCATGCTATTACCCTGTGCTCACAGAGTCCCTGTAAACCCTGGGGCATGTTACATTTTGTAGATAAAGAACAGCTAAAAGACTCCCAGGAGATTTCTGGGCCACAGGCTAAGTCTAGAAGGATTGGTAGCCGTCACCAGGTAGGAGGCTTAGAAGGGTCACTTCCAGTCACAAGCTAACAATTAGCAATGGCCTGCAATGTGTTAGCACATCTTGCTGCACTTGCTGGGGCCAAGTCTGTGTGTCTCAGCCTTACTGGAGGCTGTCCAGTGAGACTCTAGCATTTAGTTCCTAGCATGCATCCTTGCATACATAAGACAGCTGAAACTGTTAGGTGGAAAGAAATAAGCTTCATTTGCTGTCCCTTTAACAATTAGATCATTCTGCTCAATTGTGTATGTTTGCCAGATTTCACTTTAAATTTTGATCAAAAATACATGACTACTTCATCGTTTCTAATTCAAACATGACACCCAAAGTTTTCCCTTTATTTAATCCTGATCTACATCGCTTGTCTCCTGACACAAATGTTAAAGGTTTACCAATTTACCACTTTGTATTAAATTACGAATGTGGCTTGAAGAGGGATTTTATAAAACTGTTACCAAGTCCTGTTCTGTGTAATTAAATAAGTCAAACTAGCCCTCAGGGACCTCTTACTTTGAAATGCAATTTCGGAGCCAAAGAGTGCTCGTAACCTTTACCAAAGCCATGTCCACAATGCCGCTCTGAACTTAAACTAATCATATCTCCATAGAAAAGGCTGGTCGCCCTCATCGACGTGAGCACATGTGAATCTCACCCCACTGCAGAGATCGATATGGAAATCACCGCAAAGCAAGGCCAAGCTTTGGAAAGGGCACTGTGAACCCTGAAGCCCAAACTTTCCTAGTGATTAAAGTCTGGGATTTCAGTCCCATTACTGTGCCTCCCCCTCTCTGCTTCTGGTAGGGTTGAAGAAGAGGGAAAATAGGAAATCTCTCAAAGGTTAGCCTAGGCATCCCCAGTCATCCTCCACTGACTTGTGGGACATCTCAGGATTCCCTGAATAAGCTGTGTGTGTGTGTGTGTGTGTGTGTGTGTGTGTGTGTGTGTGTAAAATTTATATTTAGCAAAGGTAATATTTATCTTTTTGTAGGCAGTACATGTAAGATTCTATCAATTAATCTTAAGAATAGCTTAAGGGAGAGGGGATGGCTCAGTGGGTAAAGTGCACATCCTGCAAGCATAAGGACCTTCTGATATCTAGTATCCACATCGAAACATGAACATGAAGGTGCATGCCTATAATCCCAAAGCTAATAAAACAAAGCCAGGAGTATCCATGGGACGTATTGTACAGGCAGCTTAGCAGAGCTGATGAGTGGCAGGTCCAGCAAGAGACTCCATGTCAGAGATTAAACTGCAGAGCAACTTAGGTAATACCTAGTGCTGTCCTCTGGCCTCCACATGCACTCACACACCTCACACCCACAGCCCTGACTCCTTGCCTCCTGTCAACACCAGAGCAACCTCAGGGAGAGAGCACAGGATCAGGATGAAAGACCAGAATTTGCTTCTATTCATGTCATTAATTTTCAGCTCTCTGTACTCAAATAGAGAAAACGATCTTTTCCTATACTGAACAAATCCTGAAAACTACTCTAAAAGCACTGACAACCTGCTTGACACAAACAGTGGGTATTCCATTCGTGTTGACATCATAAGCCCGAGAGTCACTACATAGAGCAAGGCCAAAAGGCAGGGCTACTAATGAAAGACCTAATGAAGCAGGTGCTGGATGTTTCAGGATGGAAATTGCAGACATCTCAGTCTACATTTAAGATGTCTTAAGGAAGAAGGCATTATGCTGATGAGGATGGTCCGGACCTGGTCTCATACCACGGAACCATCACCTTCTCTGTCTTGAGCCCAGCCCAAATATCGCTACTAAACTAACCTTCCTGAAACACTCATTTGGTCATGCTGTGCTCTCACTGAAAGTGAGTTTCTTGTTTTAGAAAATCTTACCTAAATTCCATGAACCTGGCAAAACTGTGATGTGTGTGCCCTACTTCTTCCCCGGTCCACAGAGCCTCTCTGCCGCACAGAAAAGCATCAGGCCTGATTAGACTCCACATTTGTTCAAGTTCATCAAGCTTGTCTTGCCTTCTCTAACTCTTCTCCTATCCAAAGTAGTTTCAAGGACCCACATGGGTACACCCTTCCCTGTAAGGCCTTCTCCATTTCCCACTTTCATTAATCTTACTGTCTTAAATCCACAAATACTAACAGCCATTGTGTATTGTACATTCCCAAGGAGATTCCATCTCTACTGTGTGGGTGTGGGCTCCACATACAGACTTGTGTGTATGGGAACACTAGCTTATGGTGGTAGGCAGAGCAGCCCTCAGAAGATCCCCTTAATCCGTGAAACTCATGGATCTGTTACTTTACAATGCAATGGGGACTTTGCTAGGGAAGCTGGGAGATTATTCTGGATTGTCTGGACAAGTCCAATCTAATCACATGAGCTCTAAAAGCAGGGAATGTGATAGAGTGGAAGACAAAGGTTCCCTCGAGTGGACTCAAGCTGCTGTTGCAGGAGAGGGCCATATGGATGTCAGAATGCAAACAGCACAGAGAAGCAAGGACCAGTCTCAGACAGGAGTCAGCAGGATGAGGCTCTATCCTGCCACTGAGGGAACAGAATTCAGCCCATAAACGGTTCACCTCTGACCTCAGTAAGGACATACCACATTCAGCACCTTGGAACTTGCATGAATCTAAGTAGACAGCTGATCAAGCCCCCTACATCTCAACCTGTGGCAACAGGGCTGTAAAATAGTAACCAAGCATTGTCTTGAGCCATTACATCTGTGGCAATTTATTACAGCCCTTACAAGAAAGTCACCCATTCACAAATTGAGCTCTGATAGACCAAACAAGAAACCCACAGGACAGGTATAAAGAGATGTTACCCAAATATAATTCTTAAAAAATACCAGCTCAATGCAGATAAGACAGGGGATCAAAGTGCCCATGACAACTGAGGTAACAGGATCATGCTTCAAGTTTTCTGCTCTAACCAGGAAAAAAAGAAACAACTGAGATCTCCAGAGCCAAACTACCATTGGAGTAATTGAATCAAGAGAGGTAGAGGCAGGAGACTCATATATCTGAGGGCAGCCTGAGGGCCAGAGTAAGACTCTGTTTCACAAAGAAAATAAAGGAACCCAATCAAACATATCAGCACCACAGCATCTGAATGGAGCTGTGTGCTTTGATTACAATTGATAGAAAACAAGAGATCCACACTGAATCTTCCAACCTTATACAGCATCCTCCTAAGGCAGATTCAGGATCAGTACTGAGGCTGTCACTCTTGTCTGAGCAAGAAGTTAGGAGGTAAGAGCCAGGCCAGCATCATGAGCAGAGTGGAGGTCAGCATCACCAGTGTGGAGGTCAGCATCACCAGTGTGGAGGTCAGGCTCAGGGTCGACTTGCTGTTGGCCCCTTGGGTGTTCAGGAAAGGGCTACAGCAAGTGTGAGAGTCCGTTCAGTGTCACGAGCCACATCCCTGTCACCCGTGTCACCTACATCACCAGTGCAGGCAGAAAGAGCTGCCTTACCATCAGCAGTAGCCCACAGGGCAGCAACTCTACACTCAAAAGAGCCAGTACATAGAGACTTCCTGGCTTCTTAACTTTACTATTTTCAAATAAAAACAAAAATTCTTCCTAGAATATGATTCCTTTTGTACTAACAGGATTCAGAGCACTATCCTTACCACAAAACACAATGGAATTAAACAGCTGTACATGGAAAAAGCTACTTACAACGTGTTTTTAACCTTGTGCTAACAAGGCAGCTACTGAAGGGAGTGAAACAAGAGAGCCACACAGGCTAGTCTTCCTTGTGAAGGGATATTGCTTGAAATAAATCAGTGGAATGAGATGGGATTTTTCCTTGAGGCTTGGGAAGAACACACTGGGTGAAACCTTAAACATCGGTTCAGACCCTTAAACTGTGTCATTTGTAAAGCAATTGTGCCAAAAGACAGTAATGACATAGATGTGATCCCACAAGAGTGGCTGCAGAGATGATCCTTTCCCCCATGCCCCCTTACTTTGTGACTTTGTGTCTGTCTGTCTGTACATGTATACAGACATGCATATGCTATGGCCCACAGACATGTGGAGGTCAAAGGACAACTTGTGTGGATCAGTTCTCTTCTCTACCATGTGGATCCTGGAGACCAAACTCAGGTTTGGAGGCAAGCACCTTTACCTGCTCAGCCATCTCACTAGCTACAGAGGAGATTCTTGAACCTTATTGTCTAGAATTACTTGTCTATGTCATTTAGTAAAACAAGATATCATTAAAGACAGCACTTTTCATCTAATTGATGCAATTATAAACAATCTTTTCCCCAAATACCAGATAACATGCTAAGTGAGAAAGGCTTATCAAACAGATGTACATGTACACAAATCAAATCAACCACAAAGCCAAATCTGGTGGCAACCTCTTGGCATTACTATTCTGTTGGATGCTTTTTTGCTTTATGTATAACAATTGTATGCTTATGTATGTATGAACATCCTTTTTTGTAAAATTAGTATATGCCTATAAATCAGCATTTGGAAGGCTCTGTGTGAATTTTTAATAATGCAGAATTCTACTGCATGTATGGTTTTCCTGTTAATAATTAATACTAACCTCTATTTGTAGAATTTAAAATGCAGTCAAATTTTGTCTTTCACATGTACTTTAATGCACACTCGTAGATCTAACTGTAGCAAAATAAAATTCTGACTCCACCATCACTGGCCCTGTGATAATAGCAAGTATATTCTTTATATCACAGCAGGTTTGTTCCATGGGAAAGTCATAACAGTGGCACACAGTGGGATAGCACCTGTCATCCAACTTAGGTGATAAATGCTAGTCAGTCACAACAGTGCCTGCCCAACAATCGGTACTGCAGAATCCCAGATAGCATAGTTACTGTTATTTCCTTCAAAAAAAAAAAAACAAAAGAAAGAAAATTCAAGCATAATTATGGAGAAGTCCAAGCTGTGAAAGTTTTTTAATTGGCAAAATAAGCTATTTAACCTTGTGGAATATACTTCCTACCTTGGTCCAACATTATGTATTATTTTTAATTCATACACCTATAGAAAAAAGCTGAAAAATGATATAATAAAATTAATATAATATAAGTGTGTGTTGGGGGTAAACACAAATATCTTACTGATGCACAATTAATATTGTGATAGGGCATGAAATTAAAGTAATGTAGGTCTTTCTGTACCCTGGTAGGCTTCTCCACAAAAAGACAAAAGGCATAAAAACAAGCAAACAAATTACTACCAGACTAAGGAAAATATTTAGTTTATTGGTTAAAGATTGCATAGTACCAAGTCATTTGTTTCTGGAAAGAACAATTTCAACCAGAGGGTCAGCTGCTAGGGAATGACCCAGAAGAAAAAAATCAAAATGCGCTAGAGAAAGGACTGTTTGGTGGCCATAAAATCCAAGGCTGAGGGACTACAAGGTGTGGAAAACCCAGAAGCTTTCTCCTCAGAGTGGTGGGTATCAACAAGGACAGCTTGCAGGCCATATATCCCAGATGGAACTAGCCCTGACTCTAACATGGCAGACTGAACTCACACCACATGCCTTGGTGACTAAACTATCATGGATGATCTCTCAATGAAACAGATGCAGGTAAGTTCCTAGAGGAAGCAGGTAGGCAGGATTAGCAGCCCCAGGAGAAGCACCAGCAACTAGGGGGCTCTCTCCCATGGGACTGTGATGTGAGTCCTTCTGCTACGAACCAGATTTCACACAAGAGCAGTGCAGGAGGAACTGGCACGCAGAAGCACACAGAGGCCAAGGCAAACAACAGGGCACAAGCTCTCTGATGATGGATCCTTTGGTTATGGAGAAAAGGCATTAGAGTTCCACATGATGCAGGTACTACCCTGCATCTAGCTGACATTTGCATGTGCTTTAGAGTTGGGTGTATCATATCACAAGCATGTACTCTCTGCCTTCCAAAGCAAGTGCTGCCTTTTGTCCAGGAAGCTTAGGAGTATCTTCCGGAAATGATTGAGAATGACGAAGGACTGTTACACATTTATGAATGGGATAGTGATCATTTCCAATTATGCCATTAACTACAGAGAAAGATCAGGTCTGTGACTTCTAACTCTAACCTCTGAGGAGAGACAATTAAAGACAAATACCCTCTGCACCCTATACTCTCTGAGAAGAATAGCCCTCAGGTCCTCAACTTCAGAGGACTCAATGGATCCTGTAATGCATCACAGCCTCCATAGTTCCCGAGGTAAGTGCTGTTTCATGTTCCCAAACTGTGGGTAACCCAGTCTATTGCATTGAATGGATTCTTATGGAAGTCAGTGCTTTCCTGTTAATGATTTCATATCTATTTCTTTTAAATGTCTAATACTGGGAAAGCTTTCAAATGGTTAATTTTCAGCCAATAACCAGAGTTCTTTGTGCAAGGTTTTCATGAACTTTTCCAAATTATCATTTAAACAGACCCATAATAATTCATCCAAAGGGCTATTATACCCTAGCTAATATAGTTCAGAACACTTGGTAAAGACACTGTTAGCAGATTAGAAAATCAGTTCCCCAAGAGGTCACGGAGGCTCTAAAAATACTTCACTCGGATATCAAGACAATGTTTTCATAATAGATTTCACAATTATGCCTTGAAACATAAAGCATCCTTTTAAAGTGAAATACTTAAAAATCACTCATTATACTTTCATTTATTAGCCTGTGGCAAATAAATTAGAATTCTAAAATAAGTAACTACAATCAGGATGGTGGGACACGGGTAGCTTGTATTCATGGAAGTGTGCATGCATGCTTATATATGTGTGTGCACATGTGTGTTTATTCACACCTGTGTTTTTATGCATGTGTAAAGTTTTAGCAATGTTTCTTCTCTAATGTTTATCATCAGTTCCCATCTTCAAAAACTGATTAAAATCAATTGCTTTATATTTTAAAAGCTATTACATATTTAAGGCTAGACTCTGCCATATATAAGAAAAACTTACCTTTAGAATCATCCTTTGGTTATCTTTATTTTTTTTCAGTCCTAAGTTTTGAAGAAGTCTCTGTGCATTTTAAAGGACACTCTAGATTACAGAGGACAAGTGATTTTTATCAAGAACACCAGCTCTCAGCATAAATTATAGAGCATGCATCTGTAGTGGCTCTTCTTAAGTAAAATCATTCATGAAGTTATAAGTAGAATTTGAAATTATGAGTTCCATGCAGTTTTAGCCCTAACATTATCACATCACAGGCCCTGAACATTTACCAGGGTCTCACGCATCTGCTCCTGAACTAAGCAATGCCTAAGGAAGCAATTTTTGCCTCCAGAGTCCTGCAGAGTCACTTTCAGAATTCAATTTAGGCAACGGGAATGAATGAGTTTTCTTCCATTCCTAACATACAGTTTCCTCTCAGGAAACCTTTATTCGGGATGGGCATACAAGGTTAGAGACAGTGCGCAGCCACAGCCCTGCTCACACTCTCAAGGTTGTTCCAGAATGGCAGAAAGAGAAGTTACTACACCTCCGCATCTATCTCCTTCCCACCAAGTCCAGTCCACCTTCTCCTCTCCCCTGCTCACTCCGCCCACCATAATGTGCAGAGTGCTGTCAAGGGGACAGTAGAGGCAAAGGCACCTTCTAAGCCTGATAATGCTTCATTACAAAAGTTTGACATTCAGAACTAAAAGAGCCTAAAGGGATTGGTTTTTTCAGACTATTATTGGAAATATGTTATTTGCTCTTATTACATTTAAATTTTTATGTGTATGCACATACAAATACAGAAGATGAAGCAGAAATTGTCCACAGCCAAGTAGCCTTTCTTTTCTCTTCAATAATAATGTAAGTCTTGAGTTTTCACTGGGCACAAAACACTGTGCATTTAATCCATGGGCTCAGAGCTCTAGCTATTAAAATGGAGTGTAAGTACCATGTGGCATCTTATATAGCTTGCTAAGAAGACAGCAAGCATATGTCACTTCTGACTGTTTTCAGATGCCCGCCTCCCTCTTGCATGCTGAAATGCATAGCAGTAGGGAACACATCCCTGGGACAGGGGGAGATATCCAGAAACAGAAGACCACTGAATTGTATTGACCCTCAATCATAACATCCCAATCACCTGCCCCCAATATAGAGAAATGTAAGCCTCTCCCTGTTTAAGTCACATACATTTTTACCCAGTTAAATCAACAGATATTTAAAATTATCTATAAGTGTTTGGAATATATATATATATATATTCCCTGTTTCATTAACAAAATAAAGTACCACACAAAACCATACCTGAGGCATAAGATCACAAGACTCATTCTATTACAAGATGCTGAAATGTCCCCTGTCAACCTCCTACAGCAGCACAGAAAAAGAAAAAATCTTATTTGAGATTTGGACTAAAAATATTCACAGTAAATCAGTGAGTTGAAGGCGTTTGTTTTGAAACATGATAACCTGACGTGTCTATCCACTCCTTATTTCTAAAACACTAATGAGCACCACTATTGGGTTGTCTGCAAGAACTTCATCCTTTGGCCACGTGAGCTCCCAATCTTCATTATTTCATCTCTATTATGATGTCATCCATTGCTTTAAAACCTAGAAACATCACCCTGCATGTAATAAATGTTTTATTTACATTCATGTTTTCGCTTACGGGATTTTGTTGACAACTGTGTCAAGTCTACAAATGAATTTGGGAATGACTGGCATCTACAAAGGTCATCCTCCTACACAGCAGAGCTCTTTACTCAGATCTCTGTGGTTCTAATGAAAAGAGTTGCCATGTTTCTAGGCTTTAGCTTCTCTGCATAGAACAGATGGTCACAAGTCCCAACACACAGGGTTTTGGGAAAATGAGTCAAGATCTTTTAAGAAGTAACAACTATCTCACACAGAGGATGAGCTCATCTTTGTCAACTGCTCAAAATTTTATTAATAATTGGAAAGCATACTCATAGTATGCACAGATTCTCAAAATATTTCAATTTTCCAGCCAGGCAAGCCATTTCTTGTATATTGTGGTAGTTTGAATGAGACTGGCCCCCACAGGCTCATATATTTGAATGTTAGTCAGCTGGGAATGGAACTGTTTGAGGATTAGAATGTGTGATCTTGTTGGAGGAAACCTGTCACTGGGTGTAGGCTTTAAGGTTTCAAAAGCCTATGCCAGACCCAGTCAGCCTCTCTCTCTCTCTCTCTCTCTCTCTCTCTCTCTCTCTCTCTCTCTCTCTCTCTCTTTCTGTCTCTGCATCTGCCACCCCCCATCTCTCTGCCTCTGCCTCTGCCTCTCTCTCTCTCTGCCTGCTGCCTGCGGATCAGCTACTGCTTCCAGCACTATGCCTTCCTCCAAAGATGATTATGGACTAATGCTCGAAAACTGTAAGCAAGTCCCCAGTTAAATGCTTTCTTTTGTAAGAGTTGTCTTGGTCATGGTACCTCTTCACAGCAATAGAACAATAACTGAGGCAGATACATTATTATGAAGCAATGGAAAATAGGACTTCCAAAATGGTGGGTGACACACAGGAATGATTAACTACTCTTGGGAGAAATAAATAGGTATCACATAAAATAAAAATTACAGCTATCAGAATAAGTAAATGGGAGGCGGGAGTGGGTGGGTGGGTGGGGGAGCACCCTCATAGAAGCAGGAGAAGGAGGGATGGGGTAGGGAGTTTCTGAAGGGGAAACTGGGAAAGGGGATAACATTTGAAATGTAAATAAATAAAATATCCAATAAAAAAATAAGTAAATGGTGGGTTAAATCTCTAGTTTCCATAGTTGAAAGGCACAAATTAACAACAACAACAAAAAACCCAGGATGTGTCTATTTGTTGCTACCTAGAAACTCTCCTCAGCATCAAAGACAAATGCAACCCAGGATGAGTAAATAGAAAAGGCTATTCCAAATAGACCAAACTGGTAAGCAAGTAGGTGTGGCTGTTCTATAACTGGAAAAAATAGACTTAAAAGAACCTAACTAAGAGGACATCAGTGGCTATTTAATATCAAGAGGATATTAATATGACAAACATATATTCACAGAACATTGACATACTAAATATCTTCAAAAAAGTACTGCTGAACATAAAGATTACCCTCAACCCAATACTTGGTAACTTCAATATCTGACTTTCATCAACAGATAGGTCATTACAACAAAATGTAAACAGAAACATATTAGAGTTAAAAGCCATCACAAAGAAAATGGACCTGATAGGCATCTATAGGATGTCTGATCCTAATAATGCAGAATGCACATTAGTCAAATCAGCCTTTTCTAAAATAGATCATACAATAGCATACAAAGCCACTCTTAAAACATCCAGAAAACTAAAAGAATTACTTACATTCTATCTCCCACAGTGAAATAAAACTTGAAGCCAGTAAGACAAACTACATGAATTTGGGGAGATTGAACAACACACTACTAAATAGGTCATGATCGAAATCAAGAAAAATTAAAACTTTTAGGCTCTAATGAAAGTGAAAACCACACATCAAATCTATGGGATATATTGCACGAGGGTATTTATATCTACAAGTACCTATATTAAGAACTCGTATCACAGTAAGTAATTATGTACCCTAGGGACTTGGAAAAACATGGTAAACCCCAAGTCAGTAGATGATAGAAATAATAGAGAAGTAGAAATTAATAAACGTGAAATGACAAGAAAGACAAAGATCAATGATACAAAAATTGGTTCTTTGAAAGAAAAACAGAATTGACAAACTCTTGGCTAAACTAACCAAGAGTGAGAAAGAAGACACAAATTAATCAAATTAGAGATGAGAAGGCAGAGCAGAGATTACAACAAATATGAATAAAGTTCATAGAATTATGAGAGCAAACCTTAAAAACTTCTCTCCCAGTATATTGGAAAAACCTAAAAAGAAATGGATATATTTATAGATGCATAATTAAGCCAAAATCAAACCAAGAGGAGATAAACACCTTAAACAGAACTACAGCAAGCACCGAGAGTGAAGCAGACACTAAAAAAAAAAAAAAAAAATCTTAGTTGCAAAAAGAGTCCTGAGGGATTCATCACTCAGTTCTCCCAGGCCTTTTAAGTAAAACTTAAATAAAGCTATTCCATAAAACAGAAAGGGAAGGAATGCTATCAGATTTATTCTACAAAACCAGTACTATTTTGACACCAAAAACTGGAAAAAGATGCAACTACAAATCAGAAATTATAAGCTAACCTCTCTGATTAGCATGCAACAGTTCACAAGGAAGAGTTTGTAAGTTGAACTCAAGAGCACATTAACAAAGATCACTCACTACCATCAAGTTGGCTCTATCAAAGAGGAGTGGGTGGTTCAAGATATGCAAATCAGTAGATGTAATACATCCCATAATGGACTGGAGGACAGAAATCACATCATCTCCATGAATGCAGAAAAGCTCTTGCCAAACCTAAGGCCCCTTGATGAACAAACCCCCAGGAAACTAGGGAGGGAGCATAGCTCAACATCCTGTGGAGGACAAACCTGAAGTCTGCTTTAAATTAAAGATCACAAAGCATTTCCAGTCACGTCATGAACAAGACAAGGCTGTCCACTTTCTCCACCCTTGCTCAGCACAGTACCTGAGGCTGTACAGCAGTAAGGCGAGTGACGGAAATAAAAGGGACAGGGGCAGGAAAGTGTGGCAGTTTGAATGAGATGTCCCTCATTGTCGAGGGCATTTGAATTCTTGGTCACCAGTTAGTGGTTCTGCTTGGGGACACTTAGGAGATGTGGCCTTGCTGGGTATGTATGTCACTGGGGGGGGGGTGAGCCTGGAGAGCTCAAAGCTCGCTCTCCCTGTCTTTCACACTCTGCTGTCTGTTTGTTTGTTCCTGTGGCTACGCCTGGGTCCTGCTGCTTTGCTTCCTGCACATTATGGATACTTATCTCTCTGGAACTGTAAGTCCAACAGAAAAGTCACTAACACAGAACAAAAGAAGTCAAAGTGTCCTTATTTGCAGATGGTATAATCCTAGATAAAAGAGCCTCTAACGACTTCATGGAGAAATTCTTAGATCTGATGAATACCTTCATCAAAGTGACAGAATATACAATTAATCTTTTTTTAAAAAAATCAATATCCCTCCTACACACCAGTAATAATGGGATTCAGAAAGAAGTCAAAGAAGAGCTGGAGAGATGGGTCAGTGGTAAAAAGCACTGGCTGCTCTTCCAGAGGACCAAGGTTTGATTCCTAGCACCCACATCGCAGTACATAAGCATGTGTAACCTTAGTTCCAGAGGTTCTGATGCCTCCTCTGGCCTCTGTAGGAACCAGTCATATACAGGCAAAACACTCATACACATTTTGTTGCACTTGTTTTAAGGAAAAAGAAATTAGAGAAACCATCCCACTTGAATTACCATACAATAATAACAATGATAAACTACCTTGAGAACAACCAAACCAAGGAAGCAGAAGATCTCTACAATGAAATTTTTAAATAGCCCAAGAAAAGCTTAAGAGAACATTTGGAAGACGCAACATCTTTTCATACTCATGAATTGCAAGAATTAATATTTTGAAAATAAACTAGTAAAATTAATCTACATATTTAATACAATCCCCATAAAAATTCAAATGTCATTTTTCACAAAAAAATAAAATAAAACAGAGAAAATTTTCTTGGCATTCACATGGAAGCACAAAAGGCTTTGGATAGCCAAAGTATTCCTTACAAAAATCATAAGCATACTTGACTTCAAACTATGTGGAACTACAGTCATAAAAATGGCATGTTTTGCCACAAAGGACAACAGAGATCAATATAAAAGGATAGAAAGTCCAGATATCAACCTACCCAACTCTCGCCCTTTGACTTTTGACAGATGCAAAGAATGCATGTTGGAAAAAAGACAGCCTAGTGACCAAACGGAGCTAGAAAAACTCATGTCCTTACACAGAAGAACGAAACAAGATCCTTTCTCTGACCCAGTCTAAAAATCAACTCAAAATGGACTAGAGACCTTCATGTAAGTAAGTCCTCAAACTCAAACTGAAAAAGGAAAAACTAGTGAAATCTCTTCAAGATAAAGGCATAGGCATGGGCTTCCTGAACAAGACTCCAGTCTCTAAGAAATGATGCCAGCAATTAACAAAAAGAATGTCATGAAACTGAAAGACACATCAAAGGGAGCAACTGAGTGAAGAGTCAGCCTGAGGAAGGGGGAAAGTCCTTGTTGACTAGACATCAGGCAGGAGATTAATACCTAGAATATGCAAAGAACTGAAAAAACTAATAAGAAATCAAACAACTCAATCAATAAACAGGCTAACGAAATGAACAGAAAGTTGTTAACTGATCTAGTACAAATGGCCAATAAACACATGAAAACGTATTCAACATCAATCAGAAAAATGCAAATTACAACCACACTAAAATTTCCTATTACTTCAGTCAGAATGAAAAGGTTACTCCAGTCTAGCATATTACTCACCTCTATTATTGCTGGGTAGTTACTTGACTGACTCCAGCTCAAAACATCGGAGATTCTTAGACATCAATGTATACTGCAGTACTATTTACAATATCTAAAATATTGAACCAACCTAAAAATCATTAAAGAAAATGTGGCATATATCACATGATTCTCTCATTTGAGATGTGTGTGTATGTTAGTTCATTTGTGCATTTATGACCTAATTATAGGACAAGGAGACTACAAGGAGGTGTGGAAGCTGGGAGAGTAGAGCCTGTGATGGCTGATCTTCATTGTCAACTTGACACACTCAGGAAGAAGGAAGCTCAGTTGAAGAATTGACTCCATTAGATGGGCCTGCAAGTGTATCTGTGGGGCATTTTCTTGATTGATGGAGAAAAGCTCAGGCCAATGTGGGCAGAACAATTCTGGGTTATGTAGGGTAGGTAGCCGAGTGTGAACCTGAATGAGTGTTCATCCACGGCTTCTGCTTTGAATTCCTACTGTGGCGTTCCTCAATGATAGGCTGCGGCTATAAGGTAAAGGAAACCCATGCCTTCTCTAGGTTGGCTTTGGTCAGAGTATTTTATCCCAGCAATAGAAACCAAGCTTGGAGGAGTATGAAAGAAATATGCTCAAAGTGTATTATAGACCTTTGCACAAAAACATCCATATATAAGTCAGTACCTATACAATGAATATATGAAAAAAAAAGCTAAATTTCATTGTCATCTTCTACCTTGCTCAATAGGCATACATATATTTTTCGACAAATAGATTTATTTCATCAAAGAAAATAATGTAACATCAGAAAAAGTTCTGTTTTTGAGATGGGGCTCTGGTGTCAGGAACAGTTCTCTAGTACAATCATTTTAATGGGAATAACATTCATAATTTTAAATGTGAAAAAGAGAAATTTCTAATAGATAATGATTCAGTCATTACATTAACAGCCCTTAAAAAGATATATTTTAACAAGGGGAAAGTCTACTATGATGTTCAACAGGGGTAAGGAGAAAGACACTAAGACACTACATTAGTGTTATCCTAAATCTCAGCTATTGATATAAAACAGCATAGAAATGGAATAAGAGGTAAATTATACCATTAAGACTATTTGGTTCCAACAGCCAAGGTAAAGAAAAAATAGCTAGAAATATTAAGATACCACACCAAAGAAAATACAGCTTGTGAGAGACAGCTTGTGTGAGCTCCTATTCCCCATCACAGAGGTCCAGAAAAGACACCACCACCACCCCAATTACAGTGCCAAACAGGAAAACTGACAACATCAAGAGCCTGGGAAGGAGCATCTGGGGCACTCTGCAGAAAAGGGCAGCAGGTTACCCACAACCTTGAAGTTCTCTAGCTGATCTTGTTTCCTTCCCTCATCAAACTCTCGGTCATCAGGTGCAATGTGAGGGGCAGGTCTCATGCTCCTGACACCACGCCTGAGATGGAGTATATTTCCTCTGAGGGTCTGTAAGCCAAAATTAGCCCTTGGGTTGCTTTTGCCAGGATATTTTATCACCACAACAGAAAATAAATGAAGCACCCAATGTTTGGAGCTCCTTATACTGTAAGTGGGCAGACCTACACCAGAGCATCTAGCAACAGAGGCTTTTAGTATTTATCTAGAAGAGTTGACAATTTATATATACAAAAAAACCTTTGCAGATGCTTCTGGAAGCTGTGTTTACAATGACCCAGACTCAGAAGTCCAACAGATGCCCTTTATATGGTGAATAAATAAGTTTTGATACATACAGATGATGGACAACTATTCAATATTAGCAAGGAATGGGGACATTAAGTCATAGGAACACACAGAAGCACATCATCACACACAAGAAGCAAGTCTGAACAAAGTTGACACACTGTGTGCATTAGCTTTAAGCATGAGGCTTTTCATTCATGTAGGGTGATTTTGTGGTTTTTAGTATGTGTGTATGTGAATGTGTGTGTGTGAGTATATGTGTGTGTATATATGAGTGTGTGAATGTATGTATGTGAGAGTATGTGTATGTGAGTGTGTGTGTGTGCGTGTGTGCACACTAGTGTACACTTGAGTGTGAATTTGTATGTGCATGTGGTAGGGATCAGAGGTGGACATGAGCAGTCCTCGATTGTTCTCCATCTTATATTTTAGACAGAGTCTCTCACCGAATCTTGAGCTTATTGATTGGGCTAGGCTGGTCACTAATCTCCAAGGTAATGTACAGATGTACATCACCATGCACAGCTTTTTCGTGGATACCAGGATGCAAATGTGGGTCCTCAGGCTTGCACAGTAAACCATTTCTGAGTCATCCCAGTGTCCATTTTTAGCATCTCTTAACACAGATTTCCACTTCTTTCTGGGCTTTGGTTTCTTTCTGTCTGCAGAAGTCTTGCCATACAAGGACATAAGGATGAGCTAAGGCATTAGAAGGAGTGAACACTGTGAAAGAACAGCAGTCACCAGAGAGGAGGAGGGAGGCAGGTCAAATGGAGCACAGAGGATGTTCAGGGCAGCAAACTACCATATTTCATACTACAAAGGTGGGTGACAAGCTAGTAAGTTTGTCTAAGCTGCAGAAGACACAGCGGTTAAGAGTGGATTCCAGCAGGATGTGGGCTTTCCCTGATAATGATGTACTGATGCAGCTTCACTTCATCAGAGATAACAATAACAGAAAGGGAGCTTCCTGCCTGATCTCTCGCTATCACCCGTATTCCCATCCTGTGACTGGTCCCTGTTTTCATACATACACTCCTGCAACAAAGATCCCTTGCCCTCACCATCAACCCATGTTTTTAAAAGTGTGCAAGAACCTCCTTTACATATCTTATTCTGATAGTTTAAAAAATCTTACTGTGAAACTGAACTCTTGACAAAGACCCTGATGTCTGAGTGGCCCCCTTCCCACCCTGACCACTGCATCTCTAGTCTGAGGCCACAGCACATGTTGAATATTCCCCTGTGTCTGTGCAACACTAAGGGAGGAAAAGAGACCCTAGACATTTTTGCTCAATTTTA
The DNA here is from genome assembly GCA_036184795.1 of Tokudaia tokunoshimensis. NCBI lineage: Eukaryota > Metazoa > Chordata > Mammalia > Rodentia > Muridae > Tokudaia > Tokudaia tokunoshimensis. The sequence goes on along the minus strand of BTHU01000006.1, from coordinate 31,509,444 downwards.
CTATGACTCTGTAACAGTTCTAAAAAATAAATAATAAAGTCCATTAATTCAGAATGGTTTTCTCAAAATGGGAAGTCACAGTTGATAGGTTTATTTTTCTTAAGCTTCTTATGTTTCACTTATTTTATACAATGAGCTTATTTTCATACTTTTTTTTTAAAATAATTACTTACCAAATACTGTCACTTAACACAATTATCAGGAAAAATAAAAATGGATTAGAGGGTTAAAGGGATCCACCATGTTAAGCAGATAGGAATAACTGCTAAATAAACATTTTGACAAGCCATTTAACAGAGTCTGACAATTTGATTAACAAATTTTACCAAGTAGTTAAATGTTCATTAAACAGGAATGTTTTAATATAAGAGACAGAAGTAAAATGACCTAATAATCTACTTGCTGCACTTTACACAATTTAGTCTGGAAAGGATTGATGTTATTTCTGAATGAGCATTCCATTTAAAATTCTTAGTGCTGGGCTGGGGGTGGGGGGCATTGCTGGTAGAGGACTTGGAAGCATGTGAGGGTTGGGGGTTCAACCCCAGCACCACCTCCAAAACAAAACAAAACAAAACAGATGCTTAACTCTGAAATCAAGTGTGAAATTTCAGAGCTAAAACCACATAAAGAGATCATTGCTACGCAGAGACAAAGAAGCGTAACCACTGGCATGTGGTACGTATTCTAAATACACTAAATTATGCTGTTTATGCTCAACAAAGAAGGAAAACCAGTTTCATAACAGAGGAGGCCCACAGTGACTGGCCTAAAAGGCCTAAAGGGGAGTCAGCACTGACTCTTCTCTCAACCCACAAATCTACCATGGAATCCTTCAGGCTGCACCCTGAGACATCCCCCTCGCCTGGCCAGGGATCTCTACAACAGGCCATCTTACCTCCTGCTTCCAGCCATGTCCCCATCCCATGACTGCTCCCTAGTTTCAGCCCAACCTAGACCCCTTGGTCTTATCATCTCCCCACATTCTTCAACAAAGCCACAAAGGTCAGCTTTACATGTCTTATTCTGGTGACTTTTTTTTAACCTTGCCATGAAGCCCAAATTCCGACAAAGGTCCCATGTCTATGCGGCTCTCTCCCTGCTCCTGAGTAGTGCATTTGCACAGCACATGTCGAATGCTCTCCTTGGGTGTGTGTGGTCTCCAGACACCTTTCCTTGGACTACTGCAGTGTTGTTCTCACTAGTCTCAAATCAAAGGTCCCTATTTCATGAAGATGGCCAAGCTGCAAGCCACCTTCCTCCACTGTGCCTTTTCACCCCTCTATGCTGCGCTCCATACAACATAACGTTAGGTCACTTGCTGTACATATTATCTACTCTGTAGTTCTTGAACCCACTAAACACACATTCTATGAGGACAGGAAGCCTCGTCTGAAAAGAGCCTGGTAGAGATGAATTCACAGCAGAATTAGTGCAGACTTTCAAAGAAGGACAACAACCTATACAATCTCAAGTTATTCCAAAAAAATAGAAGCAGAACAATTTCAAACTTCTACAAAACCAATATTATTTTAATACCAAACGTAAAAACAAAGCAAAACAAAACAAAAAACCCAAAACCACAAATCACCTAGATGGAGGGAAGGAAGGAAAGAAGGGAACATGGGAGAGACAAAGAGAAGTGGGGAATCACAAATACCTGATAAATGCAGATGCAAAAGTTCTCAATAAAATACTTGTAAATGCAGTGCAAATCCTACAGGGAACTCACCATTTCAGGAAACATCACAGAAGAGGAGGCAGAGTTAGAGGCAGAGCAGGGTGCTCACTGATAGTGTCTATGCTAGACATGACAGGGATGCTACTCCCGGGAACGTCAAGAGTATGATTGCTTAAAGAAGACCTGCCTAATGAAATGAGCATGCTTGTCAAACATGCCAATGTAGATGGGAAAACTTCACAAGCCTCCAACTACACATGAAGAACTGGAGGCAGCCCATGGCCGCCAAGACTGAGAGAATACCCAGTCCCAAGTAGTCAGCCATAAACGTGCGTGTATAGGAGCAATACAAAATACAGCAGTGGTAGCTATAGAAGAGGAGGTCATTGGAGAGGGGAGGGGACGGCACTGGGGGAGCTGGAGGAGGGACAAGGAAAGGTTGGAATTTATGTAAATAGAGTTCTAATGCATGAAAGTCTCAAAGAGTAAAAAACAAAAAAAATTAAATAAAAAAGCAATAACACTTAAAGTTTACCACATAGAAGTACCCATAAGAGAACACTATAAACACCAGTGGTATTAAATGCCTTGAGGAAAAATAATCCCTTCTCCAAAACCAGTCTCTCCTTGTCTTATCTTTCATTTGCCATGCTAGCTATTAAAGAAAATATAAAGTTCAGATTATCAGTAACCAACTAAGATAATGGCACATGACATAAACCACATATTCCAGGGCTGGCGAGCACAGGGAGAGCTGAGCTTCAAGAGGCCAGCCTTTGCTAATAACAACCCTACTGTGTTCCCAGAGTTTTGTTCAAGCCATTTACAATAGGACCTCATGTGACCTGTGGCAGACAACGTTGTATCATGGAACCAAAGCTGGAGTAAAATCATCCTGCGTCTAAGTCTTTGGACACGTGTGTCATTTATCTTTAATGGGGATATCTCTAAGGAAAGCTTGGAGGAAGAGAGCATCATAACTGAGTGGCCCTCTCGGCTCTACAGCTGAGCTTGTCAACCATAGTTGTACCCAAGAGCCACCCTGGGAGCTTTAAAATGCTTGTCCCTACTCACCAGAGATCCTGATTTAGTCTGGAGTTGAGACCTGGGCTTTCAAAAGCCTGCTAAATGACAACCAATGGCAAGGAGGATAAGGGGAGGGGAGGGGGAAGGAACCTTTATACACTGCAGGTGGGAATTTGAACTAGTGTAACCAATATAGAAATCAGTACAGAGCTCACTAAACACCAACAATTGAACTACATCATACCCCAGCTATCCCACACTGGATATACAGCCAAGGCAATTCCAACTAGTATACCATAGAGGTACACAAACATCACTGTTGACTATACCACTATTCACAGTAGCCAAGTTACAGAGTCAGCCTAGATATCCAGATAGATAGATAAAGAAAATGGCAGGCACATGCACACACACACACACACACACACACACACACAAACAAACACAAACACATGCACGTGTGCACAGGTCAAAGTAACAGGTCCTTAGATCGTAGTTCCTATACACCAGGTCCCTATATAAATGTCATCTCTTGGGAAGTACATATTGCCACTATCCTCACTTTACATGCAAGAGAAACAGAACATACAAAGGGAGAGGACAGAACATGCTCCACATCACATCTGCACAAAGCTGGGGTTCAACTCAAGTAGTTCTTGGCATGAGTACTAGGAACACCACAGGGATGGTGGCAGGGAGGCAGGCAAGGCTGTCCTAATCACACTGTCTAACACAACTTCATTTCGCTGGCTGTTCTGACTACTTCCTTACAAGAGTGTCAGGCCCCTTACAGGCAGGAGCATAGAGCCACATATACCTCGTTCCTGCAGTGAGATGTCTTGCTGGGCTCATCACTAATGCCTGTCTACCCTCACAGGCCAGGATCTCACAACTATCACTCTCACTTCTTCTATGATTAACATCCATCAGATCAGGGCTGAGAATGTGGCTCAGCTGGTCGAATACTTGCCTAGCATGCATAAAGCCCTGGGTTTGACCCCCAGCACTGAACAAGTCAGACATGGTAGCACACCTGTAACCCTAGCACTTGGAAAAGAAAGGCAGGAGAGTTGGAAGTTCAAAGGTCATTCTTGGCTAAATTAGTGAGTTTTGAGACTAACCTGGGATACATGAAACCATATGTATATCTGTATATATATGGAACCACTGGAGAGATGGTTCAGCCATTAAGGGCACTGGCTGCTCTTCTAAAGAGCCCAGGTTCAATTTCTAGCACCTATATGGCGGCTCACAACCAGTCACAACTGTAACCCCAGTGTCAAAGGATCTGACATTATCTTCTAGCTTCTGAGGGCACCAGGCACACAAGTGGTACATAAACGTACATACACATAAAATATAATAACATCTTTTTTTTAAAAAAATCATAACAAAATCCATACTACATTCAATGAAAAATACTTCTTTAAGATTTTATCCACTCCTTCATCGCTCATAAACATGTTGTGAACACTTGCTTCCGATGCAATCTACGAAAATCCCCCTTTTCTCTGGACATTTACTTTGCTTTTCTTGTCTGGTCAGAGTCTTTGTGTCTGGATTTTTTTGTTCTCTCACTAGATATCTGCTACTGAAGATTCTTGGTGATCTTCTTTTCTAATTCTTCACACTAAGCCTGAGCCATCGCAAATATGTGCACATCATCTTAGAGCTGGCCTTGACCTCCTCCCTGTCCTCCCCTCTCCCACCCCTCCCCTCCTCCCTTCCCTCCCCTTCCTCTCCTGTTTTTTTGCAACCAGGACCTGTTCCTAACCTGAGACTCAGGTTGACTTTCCTATCATCAGGCATACACACTCTGGTCCCAGCTCACCTAATCATGGCTGTTATTTCTCGGATAGTAGTCTTTGGAGTGTGCTTTAGATATCCAATTCTGAAAAGCCTTCCTGTTTCTTGAAGATGCTCTGTACTCTTCTGTCTTAACATTTGGAATCCTCATTTAGAAATTCTCCTGTGGCACACTGGCATAGGCTCCAAAATGGGTTGTTTCTCTTATCTGCCTAGAAAATTTTAAGGCAAATAAGAGGTACTAAATAAATTAGCTGAATGGATAAATTGTCCCTTCTCAAACATGTTTTTATGATGTCTATTTCCTTCACAGTGGCTCAAGCTTTGAATATCTTTTCCCCATTATTTTATTTGTACAAACTGTGCAATCCATTCCCAAGTGAAATCCTGCGTAGTCCTTCACACTATTAGACGTTGAAGTAGGACTCGGAACACCTGAACCCAGCACTTGGCTTTCTCGACATCCAGGGCAAACCCACACACACCCCTGGGAAGCACAGGTTCACGATGCACATCAGAAGACTTCCGGTCTATATTTTCCTAACTATTATGAAATAGGTGGGACTTTAAAAAAAAATAAAGGCTCGGTATATGTCCTGTGCCACATTATTTATCCACTTAAACTGCACAGTCCCAAGCTGTGCCACGGTGACAATTTAATTTTGGAAAATTTCATCTCTGCACAAAACATTTCAATGTCCACTAGCACTGGCCACTGCTCCCAGCGGCCCTCAGCAGTCACTGGTGTACTCTCTCCTTGAACAGCTTGCTCATCTCTCCCTTTCTCCACAGTGGTCTGCTCTGGACCTCTCATGGCAATGGAACCATGACTCCACCCCTGGGCCCGTATCTTCTTCCAATAAGCTTGTTTCCAGGGGTCTTCTAAGATATAATATATAATATGTAAATATGTAACATGTATTATATAATATGTAAATATGTAAGGTTTTGTTCATTATTGTTGCAAAATAATATTCAAATATTGACTAGCCCATATTTTGCTTATTCATTCATCAGCAGACAATTGGTTTAATGCCTTTTTTTTTTCAGAAACATTTTTCTGCTGCTGGGGGGGAAGTCAGGACCTCAAGGACAATAGCTTAGTGCTCTATCACTGACTTAGATCCCTAATGATAAATAATCTTACATTTTGATGAATAATGTTACTGGAATATTTGTGATTCTTCATGGATAGGTTTATACATACCTATGCGTAGAACTTCAAGGTCACATGGTATCATTATCCCAATTATTTCGAAGACCTCTGGCATTCTTTATAAAATGTGTGTTCAAATGCAAGGTATAAAAGCACGCCCGCACACATGTACACCACCCCCTACACACACAGGATGGCTTTTGCTTGATCCAAGTTCCAAAGGCACACACTGTTTTTCTCTAAGAGTTTTAATTTTAAGTACAGTATACTTTGAATTCATTTTTGTGTGTTGTTTGAGGGTTGGGATGCACCAACATGCCAGGCCCTGTGCATGTTCAGTTGTGCAGTGTGATGCATAGAACACTATTTTCCTACCTCATTTTACTGCATTTGAGGAATGGTTATCTGCAAACTCAAAGGCTGCTTCCTATCCCCCTGTTCCTCGACATTCTTTACAGCATCTGTAGGACAGCCCTGGAGCTGCAGCTCTGACATGAGTTTGAAACCAGTGTGAGTCCTCCAATTTTGAACCTTCCCAAGATCTTCAAGGTTGGTTTTGTTTGATTGCTTGTGTATTTTAGGAGTGGGGTCCCCCTGGGTTGCTCCATGGATATCAGAATAAACTTGTCAAATTCTTCAGCCAAATCAGCTAGACTTTTTATATGATCTGTGTTTAACATGCTGATTGGTACATTTGACAGACATTGTCTTTTGAGACACAACCGTGTCATGTCTTTTCATGTGCTTAGACACCTACTTCCTGCTTCCCACAGTATTTTGTGACCTTCAGCGTATCACTCTTATACTGTTTGAAAATTTTATTACAAAGGACATCACCCTCTGACCAGCAATATTAAGGCTCTTAATTTCCTAGTTAAATTTGTGGACGGTTACTATAGCTCACTGGTTTCGACAGGATTCAATCATTACTGCTGACTGAAAAGGACTCATGTTGAAATATTAGGAATGTTGTAAACCAAACAATTCCATTCTCCCAAGCAGTTCTGTCATAAACCTGACTCATAGGGAACATCTTACTCCTCCTTTTTCCCTGGGGCCGATAAATTTTTTAAGAAGGTCATAATTACATGAAATTTAAATATTTTGTTTAATACTCAATTGCCATTTGCAGAGGAGGACAAGATTGTGGCAAGCATACCAATATTTCATGTTATTTTAATTAACAGAAACCCAAAGCATTAGATGTAACAATGGCATCGTTGTGTAGCCCACTATGCTGAAAACAGCAGGGTAATATTAATGATCCCACCATCTATGTAGGTAATTCCAACTGGAGGAAGAACAAAACATTTTACCAACACTTCACTAAACCTCACTACATCAGGATGAACATTTTTATGTGAGTCTCACAGGCAGAAAAAGGATACTGAGGAACAAGTGAATGGCATCCTCAAGGTCATCCAGAAGGTAAAAGGCTGGAGCTAGGTCTAATACTATATCTCTATGGTTCTAATTTTAACTTCTTACATTTGTCAGGAATACAGGTACATACTTACAAAAAATAGTTAAAAATGTACATAAACCCTACTTTTATATTTAGACAGAGTGCTATTAAAATTAAATCATCTTTTGAAAGATGTTGTATCGGTAAGACTGACTTCACTAAAACGAGTGTCAAAGTTCTCTAAAGCAATCCCCAGTTAATGATCTCTTAGCCGACTGAAGTTGTCACCACATAGCTTTATTTTAATAGTAATAACTAATTAAACCCCAATTATAAGGTGTGCATCATTAGCGATAGAGACCAAATGGCAATGGGTTTATGTAGCATGGAATTTCTGTGAAAGGGTTGCCCATCACTCTCATAGTAAACATAACAAGTCACACAGAGTAAACCCCTCAGATCTGTAAAATAGTAAGTGGGAATAAATGGAATAATTCAATGGTTTCAAAACCCTTTAAATATTCCATTGTCTACTACAGACAGTAGCTGGTGTGAATCTTGGTGTACAAAGCAGGAAGTACTCATTGGGTCTCTGCTTTACTCCTGAGAGCATAGACATCATTCGCCAGAGCTGACAGCTCAGATGACTGCTGCTATTTCAGCAAGAGGCTTGAAGTGGTGATGGCTCATATCTATAATCCTAGCATTCATGAGCCTGAGGCAGAAGGATAACCAGGAGTTTGAAACCAGTCTGAGCTACAGTGTTATACACTATCCAAAGAAGAAGACATAGAAGAGGAGGGAGGGAGGGAGGGAGGGGGGAAGGAAGGAGGGAGGGAGGGAGGGGGAGGGAAGGAGGGAGGGAGGGAGGGAGGGAGGGAGGGAGGGAGGGAGGACCAGAGCTATTTACTTCAGTAGCCAAAAGGATCACAGAACAAGATCATGAACCAATAACATACCTATGGATCCACTGGAATGGCTCAGAAAAGCACCTACCATCAGACAGCCTGCCCTGGTACCTCAGCTACTCAATATTCTGTCTCAGTAACACATGAGGCCAGGGACACAGAACAAAAACATGTTTCTGGGTCACCTAAACTGATGCCAAAATCCCATGCATTAAAGCATTTCATGCACAAGCTGGTCCCTTAGGCTATCACTCAGAACATAATTGTTCTATTTCCAAATCATTTCAATCAGGATTTTCCTTGGTTGGCTAATCCACAGCAAATTGGCTGTGGCAGGTGAGAGAGTCAAGCGCTCTGACCAGGTGTGCTACCCAAGCAGGAGACAGAATCCTTCTCTAGAGTGACCTATCACTCCCGGGGTGGATCCCGAAGGCTCTAACTGTTTTCCAGGGTGCTCTAAAGATGATGCAATGCAGTCAAGTTACCATCCCCTACCCACTTACCAGACTTTAAATCAGTTCCTTAGACAGCAGCTTTGCATTCTAAATACATATACCTACAATCAACAGTCACTAACAGGCACACTCTTCCACAGGGAAATTATGGATAGCATCACTTAAAAGTAACAGGGAAAGTGAAGACTACTCATTGAAGAAAAACATTTTAAATACATCATTAACATTTTAAATCACCTGAAAACACAAGTTGCACACATGATAGAACAGGGAAGTTAAGAACTTTAGAAAATAATTATCCTCATGTGAGAGGGCTAAAATAAAAACCTTATGAGAAATAAATAACTGTAACAAAAAAAGTTAAGCAAAAAAGCAAGGAACTCAAAACTTAAACAAATAGAAGGGGATAAGAAATGGGGGCCAGTTGAGAAGAAACAGAAACGGGGCACCCGGAAGGAAACAGATCATCACCCTGAATGGAGAAAAGCACTCACAATGATTCTATTGAAGATTCCTTTCAAATAGTACAGAAAATGGTTTTGGAGGTTCAAATGACACACTAGAGCACCTATCACTGAGAAATCTCAAAACATTCTGGAAAAAGGAGTTCTGATGAGACAAAGAGAAAACCACAAGATCATAAAAATAGTTAAGAAATCAGCTTTTAACTACTCAGCAGCAGCAAAGGAGAGCAGTCACTTCAAATTAGCAAACCCAGTACTTCCCAGGAATTTTTGAGTCAATCGAGGGTAAAAATGCCGACAGTTTTAAATATTGTGTATAACATCTACCAAAAAATGGAATTTTCCAAACAGTTTTATCAAAGAAGATACTACATGACATGTGACAAACTAATTCAAGGAGGAGGAAAGTGGGCACAGTAACCGAGGCCCAGTATATATCAGGATCAGAACATGAAGGTAGAGAAGAGAATTCCTGGGATCGTACTTATGTATTGCACAGGGAGGAAACACCCTCCGTTCCAGCCACGCAATTCTGGGGACATGCTTTGGGAACTGTCACATAAAGATCCCTCCTCTCTGCTGTTTACTCACCTCTTCTCATGGAGACACAAAGGGAGGCTAGCACAGAGCATACTTAGCTGTCCCATCCACCAACCAGCCTGTGCATCCATGCAATCTCTATTAACATCAATTTCTAAACACACTCCCCACTCCTGTTTTGTTTTGTTTTGTTCTGTTATGTTCCATGAAAGATGGTGTCTCAATAACAGCCTAGGCTGGCCTAGGACTTGTTACATAGGTCAGTCTTCCTACAACCTTCCTCCACTCTGCCTCTGAATTCTAAGCCCTGCGATTTTGGTTCTGTGCTACCATGGCCAGCTCCACTGTGACTCCTCAGCTGAAGATACTGTCTGCTGTCAGTCACATTGTTGCAGGTGGGCTCAGAGAACTTACAGAGTAAAGAGATGTGCTCGCCCATTTGAAAGGTATTCCTGACAGATGTTCTCTCTACATTTGCCCTTTTGTTTCCAGAACATTCAGGATCTTGCCCAACTTCCCACACTGGTCTTTAGTACACTCCAGGCAGAAGGGAGCCAAGCCATGATCCAAATTCAATTTTTCTTTCCATGGGAATCTATAGTAAATTGTTTTATATGGATAACAACGTTGCAAACTCTTCCAGAAAGCAAGGATACATCCTGTGCTCCCCTCTGGGGTGAAGAAGGGGGTAGGGTACAGAGAGGCCCAGGGAGGAGGCTTTCCCAAAGGGTGAGGCAGCACCTTGGACAACTGGAACTCATAGTGTAGTGTGCTTTTTGTATTGTTCTCTACATTACATTCATCTTATAGTTTCAAAAACATGAAGCCAAAGCAACAACAAATAGCCAAAACAACTAAATCATCAAGGAACAGCTGGTAATAAACCATTTTAGTAAATAAGTTCATATCTAAGAAAGACTTTGTGCATGTTAATGTAGCACAAATGACTGTTAACAGTTGATTAAGTCAATATATCAATCAACAGAGACATCCATCATCAAGAAATTATTTAATGCTAAAATTAGTTAAACAGTGGCTACCTAATAACAGAAAGGTGTAGAGAGGAAATATGTCACTGAAAATTTTATTTTTGCACAAAGAGCAATGTCAGATTCAAAAACACAGAACAGAACACTAAAATTTTAATTAAACTCTAGACTTCCACATAATTCTTATCAATTAACCAATAAAAGTTGGCTCCAGATCAATGGTATTAATTCCACACTTGACGTTTGGCTGCCCCTATGGCTGCCAGGTCTCCTAGCCTACAATGCTGCAGGAAAGGGAACCTTCAGAGACGAGACGATGAAAGGAGAGAGCTGGGGAGAGATAAGCACATGGAAGTCATCTTCTCAGAGGTAATTAGGGGCAAAAGAAAGGTATGAAGATTTCAGTAGCCACACAGTGAAAAGAGCTCAAGAAGGGAAGGGCACTTATCCGCAGCAGCTACTGGTGTATAATAGTACATAGGAAGGAGAGAACTCCATTACCACACACAAGACCAAGCACTGTGTTAGACATGTATGTGCCCTGGTTCACTCAATCTTCCAATGGTATGATGCAACAGGTACCATTTTGCCTCAGTTTAAGATAGGAGGCCACATCTCAAGAAAGCTAGTAAAGAACAAAACAAAACAGAACAGAAAACCCAATTGTAGAGGCTGAGGACACTTCTCAGTCAGAGAAGCACTCATTGTGCAACCAAGAGGACTCAAGTTTGATCCTTAAAACGTTTGTAAAAATGTCAAGGGTATTGCTCTATGTGCTTGTAATCCCACCACCAAGAGGCAGAGACAGGAGGATTCCTGTGGCTTGCTGGCTAACTATCCTAGCTGAATCACTGAGTTCTAAGCAGAGCAAAAGACCCCATCACAAATACAAACAAAACCCCCGAAACAATGAAAAGGTGGATGACATTCTGAGGGACAACACCTGACATTGGCCTCTGTCTTACAGACAGAGAGAGAGGAAGAGAGGAAGAGAGAGAGAGGGAGAGGGAGAGAAACATACACAGTGACACACACAGACACACACATACACATATACATACAGACACAGACCATACACAGGCGCATACACACACACACACACAGATACACAGACACAGATACACAGACACAGACACACACACGCACATATATACATACAGACACAGACCATACATACACAGAGAAAGACAGAGAGAAAGAGAGAGAGAGAGAGAGAGAGAGAAAGAGAGAGAGAGACAGAGTGAGCCACACACATATACATACACAGACCACACACACACAACTAGGAGGCTAGAGGAGAAAGAAAACAGGCCCCAAATCAACCTTATCTCAATTTCAAGTTTTCAAATACCAAGAGACCTAAATCTATGACTACACATTTGTACATTATAATGCTTCATCTCAGAAGGATTATATCTTCAGAAAATAGAGTATTCATCATTCAAAATTTGTGTTTTACAAGGCAGGTCCTGCGTTTTTTCACCCCAAAGCACACACGGATAAGAAATTGGGATGAATCTTACAAAATCCAAACTAGTTATAAAAATAAAGGTTTACTTCAAACTGCACATCGACCAAATCAGCCCACTTGTTTATATGACCAACTTTTGGAAAGCTAGTTTCTTTAAATCAATTATGATTGATACTAGCCAGATGGCTGGACTGTCAGCATGGATAGAGTTGTCTGCATGATAAGGTCACTGCATCTGTCATTGCGAGACTTTGGAAAAAGTGTCACATGCAGGAACTCTGTAACCTAGTCACCCACATATCTGAAAAGTTCATTTGGAATTGAGATGTATGGAGCTCGGGGATTAGATGGGTTACAGCGTGTGACAGTGTGTGTCTGTCAAATTACCGTTTGCATTTTTATTTTCGGACAAAAGAACGGAAATGGAATCCAGAGCTGTCCACATTCTTAGATGCGTTTACCAAAAGCATCACTAAAGGGCTTACTAAGGTATGTGATTTTATTCCTTCATCTTTAAACCACGTTTACTCCATCTTAGCAGGCGGCATGCTGTGTCTGCTATCAGGGAGGATATTACCATAATTAAATGTTATTTCTGCAAGGAGGTGTGTGTTACAGGTTGAGACAAGATCATATATGGCATTACATTGCAATCTGCAAAAGCGTTGTGCTCCTGCTGCTTTGGAAAGCCACTCCAGAATAGCAATGATTGGAAAGCCACAGAAAGCTCATAATAAACATGCAATGATGCCAGCCACAGAGCGCTACAGAATGTGATAAACATCATCTATCAAGAAACAAGGAAATGTGAAAAAGAGCAGGTACTTTGACATTTGTTGCGAGTACTGTGTTTATCACACAAAATCTACAAGCACCTGTCCCCATGCACACTCTAGCTCCTGCTCTTGGGAATGGGGTTACCTACCTTTGGGACAAACCAATTTAAAACATGCGCCCACTACCTTGGTGTAGGGGTACATGTCATTGCAGGCACATTTTTCTGAGTCTCTTTTTAGTTCAGTGATAGGTGAAAATGAAGCCTTCATAAATAAACACTGCCTTTAACAAGCCTTCCTGCCTAGAACCATTATAGCTGTCACACACTCCCTATGAGCAAGGTTTTCATCGGAAAAGTGACATGGCCGGCCATAAGAATGGTTTAATTAGGCCATGCTGGGGATGTGGATGGAGAGAAGGACTAACAGAGGACTCGGCCTGTTTTCCTGCTTCACAGCTGCGCTGAAATCAGATGACCTGAATGGAGCCATGCACGACTAACCTAGCTGTGGGAGGCAGAGGATTTCATCTTAAGGCTGGAGGAGAAATTAGGCAGATGTATCTTGAATTTGTATACCTTCACTAAACTAAATGGGTTAACCAATGGTTTGTTCTTTATGCTTTCAGGATGTAACAAATGAAACCTAGTTGAGGAGTAAAATATGCAGCATAGATATGTTCTGCATAAAACAGAAATTTGACATGGAAATTCATTGCAAATTTTGGTCTCAACCAACAGATTACACTTTACCTGAATCTTGACTGTTAGAAGGACTCTCTATCACATGTATATGGTTTTAATTAACTCGTTTGTTCATGCAAAACACCATGATTTACCTTCTAATTTACAATTAGGACATAGAACAGGATGGAATACAGACAGCTGCTCTACATAAGGCTAAAGTAAAACAGAGTTTGTCATCCAAGGCTGTGAAGGGGACATCTCCTAGAACCAGCTACTTTTAAGCTGTGGTCCCGCCTCACATGAAGTTGTATAACTGACACTGTCTACAATAAAAGTTTACAAATACATGATGAAATCAAACATACAATGAGTCAGACACGATTCGGCAATGCTCCTCAGTGTAGCATTCAGTGTCCTTGCAGCTGTGGTCCTGAAAGCACACACACACTTTGTACCACACCTTGACCTTACACACCCAGCAAAAGCTGCCCAAAATATCTGGGCTCAGTCAGTACCACTGTGCATAAGCAACTGCATTATTTGTACTGTGCACACAAACTGTCTGCTCTTATAGGTAAATAATAACCACAGGAAATGAAGACTTTCATGTCTTCCTATCATCCTCAGCACATTAGTATCTTTGGACTGGATTGTGTAACAATGCCTAACTTAAAACAACAACAACAACAACAAAATAACCTGCTGTTTAACTGAGCTACTTACTTTGGGTTAGTTTTAAAGTTTTAAATGGGTTTTGTTTGAGATTAGAGCAAAAAAAATTTAAGAGATTTATTTTCCATTTTTAATTGAGAGGGGTATTTAGGTGCCTAAGGGGGCTTCAGTTTCCCTGGAGCTGGAGTTACAGGAGGTTACTGTTGGAGCACAGTGGTCCCTTCTTTCCAGTCCCCTCCTACAATCTTTAAAATGGCAGTAAACATAACCCTGATAATTTGTGTTATGTATTTATTCAGGGAACCACTCTCAGCATTGGTTATTATAAAAGAGAAAATATCTACCAACTCAGAAAAAAAATTAAAGTTGCTCTATATTCTGCAGTATCAAAAGTTCAGCCAAGATTTAACACACTACATAAAAATAAACAGGTATATCCCTCTCATTAGTATGCAAATTTGCTTTCATCTTTAGTAAGTGGTGAAATTACAAGTATACCAAAGAACTGCTGTTGTTTGCATATGTTTTGTGTATGTGTTTATGTAAACAAATATGGCCATTCATGAAAATACATACAGGCACATGCTCACATGCATGTGTGAGAACATGGAGGCTAGAGGCAGTTGTGAGGTATCTACTTCTAAAGCTCCTAAGCACAGGACTATGTCAGCTCTCTCTTCATGGAAAGGCTTATCATACCACTTTATTTTACTTTCAGGTTTCTTATTTGATTTTACGGTGACAGAGCACTGAGAGAATATGACAAATATGTTCCGGTTGTATATAAAATCATTCTGTAATTGGTGAAGTGCATTTCTGAAAAGTGTAGATAAGCAGATCTAGACCAGAATTAGATGCTAACTCCTGAGATAGAGGTACATTATCTTCTTGGCTTGACCACTGTACAAGAGTACCCAGGCAAGGAAGGCCAAGGGCAAACCCCTGCCCCTCCTCCATGCTGCATCCCTGAAGAGGACCACACAGGGAGCAGATCTTGAAAAGATATGGGAGCCCCATGGAGAAGGAACTTGTGATGGTCTTGTGAGACACATGACATTAACACACTTATTTCTAAAAGGGCAATCCTATAAAAGTTATTTCTGTTTGAAAACCACTGAGGGTCTCAAAGATATTAACAAAAAGTAGACTGCATTGAGTCAACAATTGTGAGGGTCTATGACACGGGTGAACCATAGAGATACGCATATTATGAACAGAGTTGAGGGGACAGGGGTGTTTCAGTAGTCAGAAACCAATAGAGGTGTCCATATCTGAAGCAGCAATGAATGCATGGTGTATCAGGAGACATGGGGCACAAGGCAGAAGACTGAGTTGACACTGGGTCCTGCCCTAAGGGATGCCCTAAGGGCAATGCTAGCCAGGAGCTCATAAGAAGTAGAGGCGCTGGAAAGTTAGTCTGTTTGGTAATGTGCTTACTGTGCCAGCAGGAGGACCTGAATTCAGATCTCCAGCACCCAAATAAAATGCCAGGTGTGGCAGCATGCACCTGTAATTCTAATGCTGAGGAGGCAAAGACAGGAGGATTGCTAAACTTGCTAACCACCTAGTCTGTCAAAAGTGGTTAGCTTCAGGTTCAGTGAAAGACACTGTCTCAAAAACTAAGGTGGAAAGTGATTGAAGACAACACTTGATGCTGACTTCTGGTCTCAAATGCACATGTGTACACACACACACACACACAGAGAGAGAGAGAGAGAGAGAGAGAGAGAGAGAGAGAGAGAGAGAGAGAGAGAGAGAGAGAGAGAAACCTGGACATGTACACTACCACCACTACCATCAAATATGACCACTACCATCAAATACGACCACAACAAAAGTTATAGCATGGACGTCCAGAGGGTGGTCTAAGCTATAGACAAACAGAAAAACACAAAACCAGAAGACCAAGAAAAATGCCACAGTTGGAGAAAACCCAACGTTGCATTATTGTATATAATGTTTAATCAGGTAAGTTTTATGAAGCAAAGGAAAATATGCCAGCACAATCAATGACAGAAGATGAGATCCTAAGTGCTGGACTGTGCAGACACTCCCATTTTAAACACAATGGAAGAACGATAATTGCTCTGGGGGTTTCCCCACATATCCTCTATCTTCTTTAACAGATGGACTATAGATACAATTCTCTGGGGATAAAAAGACAATAGTCAAAGAGTGCAGGCATGAAATATACAGAGGACAAAGATACTGAAGTGATTGGAGATGCTAGTGACTAGCGACTTGGTTCAGTTCTTCCTTCTGTGTGTATGCGTGTAACATCATGGTTCACGTGCACATACAGGACTATAATTTGTGGGAAAAGGAAAATGTGTAATTACTTTTCATTATCATTATATTTATGTGACCTTGATACCCTTCAAGTGGTTTTTCTCCCCTTACAACTTATTTATCACCAGTCTAAATTTACATAACAAGATGACCTGTCATTTGTCTCTGTCTTATTCTATTCATTTCTAAACTGCTATCTTTACTCTGGACTAAAAATGGAGAAAATATAACAAATGTTACCAAAATTTTATAGAAAGGAAAATGCTGGTTGAGATACAGGTAGACAAAAGGATTCCTGTGCAGAAAATTAGACAGTATTTATGAGTTTTATGACAGGTATTTGGAGGTGGGAGTGGGAAGGCAGAACATTTTTGTTTTCCCCTAAATTCTGACTCTAACTAAACATCAACAAAAAAGACAAACACTCTAAATATTACTTTAAGGAAACCTGACATTCCCAGGAGTAACATAGGACTGGACTGTTATTATACTCTGATTTTATGGGACCAAACAAACACGGAGTGGCAAGGAAGTGGTTTGAACTGATATTTCCAGTTCAAACTGGAGGAAGGATCTGTAAGGAAGCTCTGCTGCCGATTCAGTCTGGCCATTCCACGTGGAGGTAACACTCAGACGCATCGCCTAACACAAATCCCAGGCTCCAAGAAGCAAAGGAGCAGGACCGTAAGTTAGAAAGGATGGTCAAATGTGGCATTTGTGAGCAGACGTGGGGATGACTCTATATCCTTGCAAGAGAGAAATTTAATCCAAAAAGCCCAACATTGCAAAATCCCTGACCCATGAAGATGACACCCGGAAAATTTGTTCTACTACTACGATTCTCCTTTCCTTTACTCCAGAGAAGTGGTTAGTAGTGTGGGGTGTGTGTGTGTGTGTGTGTGTGTGTGTGTGTGTGTGTGTGTGTAGTGTGTGGTGGTGGTAGAGGTGGGAGGTCATATGTATGTGACCATTACTGACCTGAAATTTACCACTGTGGATGCAGAGATCTATTCTTTGACTCTCTGGAGCTGGGATTACATGTGCATATCACTATGCCCAGCTTTGGGTCTTTTGTTTGTTTGTTTGATGGTTTGTTTTAACATGGATTTTGGGCAGCAAATGTACTTCTATTCTGCTTGCTCTTTGCCAAGTGAACCATCTCCACATCACCTAAACTAACATAGTCACTTGGGTTTTTTTTTCCAAGAACAAAATCCATGAAGACTCTTTTAAAATATGAATACGTTAACTCAGTGGACTAATGACATGCATTTAATATTTCCAAATGTATTTTCACATGTATGAATACATATGTGTATGTGTGTGCACATGTGTATACACAAGTGTAGCGATCACAGGACAATGCTGGCTGTCATTCCTCAGCTTCTGTGCACCTGGTTTTTGAGAGAGTCTCTTCTTGGCCTGGTGTTCAGAGTTAGGCTAGACTGGCTGTTCAGTGAACCCAAAGGTTCTCCTGTCTGCTTTCCCTGTGCTGGAAGACAGGCCTGCACCACCATGCTCAGATTACTGACCTGGAGCCTGGGGATCAAACTCAGGTCCTCACACATACACAGCAAACAACACTAGTGACTGGGGCATTTTTTCTAGTTCCCACCATAGATTTGAACACCCAACACCATCCAGGATGGAGTAGAAAATGATGGGTAGGTAGTTATGCAAACTAACCCATGCATCTTTGCACTCAGTACAGATGTCAGCCACTTATTATTGAATCATTGTAGCTCAATGCTGTTTGCTTGGCTCATCTTTAAATACAAAAAGTTTAGTGTGAAGCCAATGAAAGGCCAAATTAAGTCTCATGTTTAATCCAGAAGAGTCAGCTAAAGAGCTACATCTTCCCTCTGGCCATCATTGTCAAGGAGCTGGGACTTTGTTCTATAATTAGTCTTAATAGGATGTCAGGATGTTATGTAACAAACACAGCCAGAAAGCACACAGACCCTTGTTATGTGTGAACTTGACCATACAGGCTCTAGCCTGCTGTGGAAAGGAGGAGGAAGAGGAAGAGAAGGAGAAGGAAGAGGAGGAGGAACTCCATTGCCATTCACATGCTACTCCTGCAAGGTCACCCGTTTCAGACATATCTGTCAGGCCCCAGCTTCTTAATTAGAGACATTCTCACACACTCACAAGCCTGTCCTCGCACAAAACAATCTCAGCAGAGAAGAAAGGTCGAGGTGAACAGAGAAGAGTGTTTCCAACACTCAGGATTTAAGTAAGCAGTTATTAGAGTCTATTAGTGTTTTGCATTGCACCTCTAAGAAAAATAGCTGTGAGAGAAAATTTAATTTCTAGTCTGTCAAAAGTCCAGACCACATTTCACTTTGAAAGTGAAATCAGGACCTAGAGTGTATTATCCAGAGGCCGACCTCAGGTCTCTGTCCACTGGAAGAGATAGCATGCTCTGTGAGGCTTAGGGCAGTAAACGCCCCGTTTCACTTACATAGCTGCACTCACTGCATCCACTGAAACATGGTCCACAAGATGCCATTGCTGGTGCTAATTACTATCTTTTTAAATTCTTAATTTAAATTCTGTTCTAGATTAGGGAATCTTTAAATGGTGACTTTATACTTTGATTACATAATCATCAGCATAGGAGGAAAGTATTGGCTTATAGTCAACACTGGGTTTATCACCCGATGCATTTAAAAATGCCATAGCACTTGAAATTACATTCAGTAAAGAGACGATATCACAAGTTTTACCTCAGCTGAGAATGTATGTGCTGCCTTAATTAGAAAGACTTCAGGAGAGAGAGGGAGACAGCTATATGCTTATTTCCTTTTCTAAGTACATCTCATCAGGCAAAACTAGGTAATTCTATAGAAGTTCAGACTGCTATCACAATGGTTTATGAATGGAAAGAGAAGAAATGCTTTAATCTTTCATTCAGTTTATAGGCAACAATGTATTTCTGTACTGCCTACAATAAAACAGTGGCAACTGCATTGTTAAAGACTTTAACCCAGTGGGACTCAGACATAGTTGTTACAGTGAAAGCCACTTGGGAACTTTACAATAACAAAGCCTGGGTTCCACCCGAGACTGGAAGGAGAAAAGCAGTATGTCTGTCAGTGGTCTTAAAAGCTCCCCAGGTGATTCCAACATTGAGACAGAACAACTATTCTTAGTCAGAGATGGGCAATTCTAGACACCATGCAGAAATCTAGTTTTGGATTCCTTCAGATGTGATACTGTGATCAGAACACTGACCTAAGTTTAGCATCATCGTACATTGTCAACAATGTGACTAGAAGCCAGATGAGACCCCTTAGGCCTTGGTGCCCTGCTTGTGTAAACTGAGATTGTGCATCATATGCTATACCAACCCTCCCTCCACCCCCTCCCCTGGTAATTCAAACAGTACCCCTTTCCTTTTCTTCCTGCATCTATAAAAGGGAGATAACAGCTATCTAGCAAGCAGCTGTGAAGCTAAAGCAATGTGCCAGGACACGCGGCACTGGATGAATGCTATACCAGGTGGTGGCTCTTTTTCATGGCTGCAGTTTGGGACCTCAGAATAAAGGCCTCACAGTAGTGAATGTGTAACAAAAGAGTTTCCCGATGGAAATAGGAGACAGGAAGAGTTTTCATTCTCCAAGAAGGCCCTACCTTAGTAAGATTTTCGATTTCTCGGATGAAACACCATGACTAAAGCAACCTGGGGAGAAAGGACTTATTTGGCTTACAGTTCCATATCATAGGAAGTGAGGAGAGGAATTCAAGCAGGACAGGAACCTGGAAGCAGGAGCTGATACAGAGGTCACAGAAGGGTGCTGCTTACTGGCTTGCTCCTTGTGACTTGTTCAGTCTGCTTTCTTAGAGAACCCAGGATCACCAGTCCAGAGATGGCTCCACCCACAATGGGCTAGGCCCTCTCCATCAATCACTAATTAAGAAAATGCCCTTCAGGCTTGTCTACAGCCTGTTCTCATGGAGGCATCTTCTCAATTGAGGTTTCCTCCTCTCAGATGATTCTATGACAAGCTGACATAAAACTAGCCATCATAGACCCCAAGAAATGGGAGAACATATGCTTTGTCAAATCCCAAAGGGAAAACCTAGAAACCAACCAAATGTGGGACATCACATAAGTCTTCATTAGCAGGTCAGAGTTCACATGTTCAGTGTCTTCTTCACCAAGAGTTACAGGAAAGTGATAGAAAGCTATAGCATCCTATGTGGTAAACCCTTGACATAGCAAGAGGTCTTCAAATAAGTTACAGAAGAAAAGGAGTGCAGACTTTAAGACTATGCATAGGTTGGGGGATGATGTACACATGTCAGGCACGTAGTCAGTGTGTGCTATATAAACAGACATATTTATACAGTGACCAATGCCACACACAGCCCACATTTCATATGTCTTCCCCAGAAGCAACAGGACCATCCTGAAAGAGCTATTAAGAAATGTAAATCCAGGGAATTCATTTCTCTTCTGCTAATTGGTATCACTGATAAGGACTATTAACTTAAAATATGCCTATTTCCTCTGAAGAGAACTTAATAACCCACCATTCATATTACATCACCTGGTCACAAAGTAAAGAACCGAGCTGTTACAAGATTAAACACTTATGAGATACACATATCTAGTAGTAATAATCTCACTTAAGACAGATTTCTTTTCACTTAATTGGTACCTAAGCTTACACATCAAAGGAAATAATTCCAACCTAAAGGCAAGTGACAATATATCATTTTTTCATATCCTCTCAACAAAAAATACAAATAAGCAAACAACCAGGAAGCATCAGAGAGAGAAAATCTGAGCCTGACAATTAGCTCTTGAATGTATCAGCCTTTGACTACATCGTGTTTAATTGTTAATATCATTCCCTCCTGACAGGGCTCATTTAGTGACAGCACAACTTCCCACTAATTCAACATTTCACTGCAAACTTGAACTAGTAATTAGTTGGCATGAGTCTTGTTGCATCACTCTATAACTTTGTGATCGAGTTTTAATAGGACTGTCTCATCTGTATTCACACAGCATTGCTATACCAATTATTTCTTATATATCACCTTAAAGTAAATCTGCTTTACTTTTTCATATTAGAAGCTTTCCCTGGATTATAAATACACAGGGAAAAATAACATTTTAATAAAAACAAACCAGGTAGGCTAATCATATCTTGAGTTATACTTCAACCTATCTCCAGATATGCACTCTTTATTACAGCTAATAATTAGTTTCTGGGAATCTAGTGTTCAGAGCTAGATGAGCAATAAGGAAGATGCACTGTCTGCTCAAAAGCCTCATGAGTCAGAATTAGTTTTTAACACACGAATATACATGCTACACTTACAGTAATAACAAGAGAACTTTATAGCAATCATTTCTCAAAGTTCTATCAATGACCTATTAGAAACAAAAGGATTCCATGTCTCCCATGACACCCTCAATTGTCTGTAATTAAAAAGGATGTGAAGGAATCAGTATTCCAAACCAAGAATGCAGATGGGGTTATTTCTGTAGTGTTAGCACCTCAACGACCTCACCCAACCTCAACACTGAACATTCCTCTCTTCAGGCTGGCAGCAACCTGCTGTTGAGAAGGCTGTACAGGGACCCTGGGCCTGAGCCATGCCCTGCATCTGGCCTTAAACAGTGACTTGCCTCTGTACTATGCTGCCCCTAGGGTCTTCTTCTGAGACTAGGTTTGGAATAGGTACAGAGGACCACTCTATCCACTGAATGGTTGCTGCATTTGTGAGAGGCTTCTGGAAGACCTCCTTCACACAGGCACACACACACTCCCATACACTCACATATATACACTCACACACACTCATACATATACACACATACGTACACTCACAGAGAGAGAGAGAGAGAGAGAGAGAGAGAGAGAGAGAGAGACAGAGAGACAGAGAGAGACAGAGACAGAGACAGAGAGACAGAGAGAGACAGAGACGGATGGGGGGACTGGAGAAGTTCTTCCTACAATCCTTAGTCATTTTTATTGTGAGCCTTCAAGGAGAGTCAGCCTGAGAAAGCCAGAACAAGCTACTAGCCTGAGAAGGAGAAAGTGGAAAACACTTATGTACCTGATAATGTTATTGAAGATAGAGCCGTGTGTGTGTGTGTGTGTGTGTGTGTGTGTGTGTGTGTGTTCTTTCTGCATAAGATATTCCAGTTGGTGTCTATTACCTGTGGCTGAATGCATCCTGACTGAGCATCTTAATGTAATGCAAAAATCATTCTGTGACCAAGAAAACCCAGAAACTTGATTACATGTTATACACAAACTAAGCCTCAATTCAAAAGAACACAAATTATAGAGATCACATTCTCTAAAGATAATGCAATAAAAGTGGAACCTAAGGACAAAATGTATAAACAAAAACCAAATGTGTGGAATTTTTGGGTCCTTCATAAATACTAAATCATCTCTCAAATAAGCTAAGGAAGAAATTACACAATCTTCAGAAAATAATGACTGTGAGAGTACTACACAGAATAAAAGGAAGCAGGGAAACAACAAAAATTATATATGTACACACATACACACACATACATGCATGCACACACATGGAAGGATTCATAATCAGAGAGGAAGATAAAAGGAAGATTGGGGAGGAGCCAGAAATATCAACCATTCAGATAAAGACCCAAGAAAGCAAACAAAACCAAGCAAGACAAAGAAGAAAGTCCTTAAAGAAATAGACCTGGAAAAGTATTGAACTGGAAAATTAATCCAGGAGAATTCCTCTGAAAGGTTCAGGAAGAAACGAGTCTACCTCTCTTAAAGAATCAGAAAACACAGTATGCAATAAGCAGGATGTGTAGCCACAGACCTGGAGACACATACCACAAAGTTCCAAATCATTACATGCAGGAAACACTAGCACATCTAAAGACCAATCTTGCTCCCTGTCTCCTGCTTATAAGGAGTTCTGTTCAATATTCGACCCCTACATAAAATGCCAAGGATTAAGATTTGGTTGGGCATGGTGGAACTTTGGAGAGCCATAAGCCAGTGTCATTTATAAGCCATTTTCAACCTCCCACAAATCCAAACCTATTTCACAATAAGTATTATCCCTGCTGAGAATTCATGTGTTAGTAAGAAGTGTGTTGCAGTAAAGATTTTCCATAGTTATTCAGAAATTTTAGAAACTGTGTGTAAAATTGTGTGAATTTCCACAAAATTACTCTCAGAAAGTTTAACAAAGATCAGCCTACAGAGAGGAAATGCCTGAATTTCTTCTCTGTTATCTTTACACTAGACAAGGGTTGGCAGTAAGGTCCAGTGAGCAACCCTGACCCTCCACATGTTGTTACACATAAAGTTTTACTGGCCATAGGTACACAGTACAGTTTACTGCTCTGCACTATGGCAGAGATGAGACATTGCACACACATCTGGGAGGTTAAGGCTGGACAGTGGAAACCTGGAGACCATCAAGGGCTCAAAGTTCATGACACTCATCACTGTGTCCTTTGCAAGAAAGTAGTACTGACACCTATTCTAGTCTAAAAAGAAAAGTAAAACATCAGCAGAAACAACAGAATTTTTAGTTCTGAGCCCATAATTTTAAAATGAGGGTAAATCAATAAAGAATAGTAGTTAGGACAGTGGAGAAAAATGTACTTTCCCATCAAATACATACAACATTCAGAAAAAATAACCTAGCATTAGGACAAAAAGATATATTTACAATTTTAAAATAAATTTGGCAAACCATTTTAAATGACTATAACAAGGCAACTTTATAACATGGCTACAAAGGACTCTCACAGAACCTGTAGAGCGTCATCTCATTGTGTTTTAGGATGATATCACAGCTGCAGCTCACAAAACACACACCAAGGGAAGTTAAAGAATGAGCAGATACGACTCACACAGAAAATGTACCTGTGGGAAAGTTGAAGACACTGAAAATAAAGTCAGAATGTAACCCAGAAACAGGAAGGGTACACCCTGAAACAGGCAGGGTACACCCCGAAACAGGGTCTGGGTGGGCACAGAAGTAAATCCAAAGTGGGCACAGAAGTAAATCCAAAGAAAAGGGGTGAGTAAATTATTGACAATGAAAGAAAAACGGAATTAGGAGACAATCAAAACAGCAGGGCATTCATTTGAAACACAGCTTCACTGAAATGACCAACGCGAGAAGCAAGGTCCTGTGGAATCCCTTAGAAATGACAAAGAACAAACTTGAGAAAGATAACCTTCCTCTATAGAGCCAGAAATGCAACTTGTATGAGGCCCTGGGCTCTAGGAACCAAGGATGGGAGGAAAGCAATTCTTAAAACTAGCCAAAATAGATGAAATCCTAGAAAAATGCATTGAACTTTGTATAAGAAATAATTTAAAAACCTGAATAGACCAAAGAACCATAGAGAAATTAAGACAAGAAATAACTTCTCAACAAAATGGGACAAAAGGCACAAAGTACAGATGGTTTTATGGGAGAATTTTCCAAAACCTCGAAGCAATATTTCCATGTTATATACACTGCCATAGGGCAAAAAACAAAAAAAAAGGATACTTTAAAAATATTCCCCAATATGTTTAAAGGGACCAGTAGCAGTAGATTCACACAGGAGAAGAAAGAGAAGCAGAGAGCAGAAATACAGACAGAAATGGCATTTTGACTAATAGACTATTTTTAAGAATACTTAAAAATAATATTAAAGAAAAAGCTAAACAAATGTAGTGAGCATACAGTGCTTATCTAAAGAATAGAAAATATTTTAATGACAAAAGAAAACAGAAGGAAAATATTTTCAATAAATTTACTGTAGTCACTTATCAAGAGAAAAATATAATTAACAAGTAGAAACTGAAATATCATTTGTTAATATTCAACTTCCTTCCTGTCAAAAATGTTTAGCAAATTAAGCCTGGAAGAGCACATCAAAAAACTCTAAGAAGACACATTTAATGATAATGTATTAGAAGTACCTACTAAGATAAAAAGAAAAACAAAACAAAAACAAACAAACAAAAGAAACCCAAAGCTACTTAGCCCATCTGCTAAAACCCCATGTTGTAGTGCAGTGGTACTCAACCTCCTAATGCTGTGACCCTTTAATACAATTCCTTATTCCTTATCTCACCAATAACATTATTTGGTTGCTATTTAATAACTGTATTTTTGCTACCATTATGAATCATAATGTAAATATCCGCTATGCCACCCTCAAAGGGATTGTAACCCACAGGTTGAGGACCACAATCATAGCGACCCATACATGGTAATAAGATTATCAAAAATTAAAGCTATAAACATTGGAAAAGAAAGACAAGTTTATAATAACTTACAAACTGTACAGCTCTTTACCTAGGAAATCAGAGGCAATCAACAGAGAAGCAACAAGGGATGTCTGGGAAAAGCAAAACACACAAGGTAAACACAGAAAGCCATATTTTTCATACTGTCCAAACAGCCAGCTTAAGAAACCAGTAGGACAAAAGTCACATAAACCCTAAGTAGGTGTAAAGCTAGAAGAAACCTCAAGGTATTTATGAGGACAACTATAAACTTTGTCTATAACACTGTGTGGTTACTGGGAATCAAACTCAGGACCTCTGGAAGAGCAGTCAGTGCTCTCAGCTGCTGAGCCATCTCTCCAGAACCTATAAACCTTTCTAAAGGATGTAAAGGAAGCCAGAGTGAACCAAATGGTAGACTGCTCACACATGGTAAGGGTCCAGAGTGTACAGACAGCAGTCTTTAGCCAATCAGTCTATACATGTGACCTCCTTCCTCTCAAAATCTCAATATTCTAATTCTGAAACATCAAAAAATAATTATGTAGGAAAAATGTAAAAGAACAACAAGGGTCAGGGATATAAATCTGCAGCAGACTACTTGCCTAGCATAGTGAAGGCCATGTGTTCAATCCAGAAAACTGAAAAATAAAGACCAGTCCATGAAGGGGGGAGACTCCACCCTTAGCTGAGCAGCTATCAGCCATTGGTGGCTTTGAGGTGAGGGAGTCAGTGTTCCTTTAGAATACAGCCCATGTAAGCCAACCATACTCCAGGAGACAGCCCCACACCACACCTGTGTTCATGTGGGCAGGTAGGATTGAACTTAATGGATTACAAGGTAGTTGGGGCTGAGGAGATGGGGGAGTGAGTCTGGGAGGAGTGGGATGACTTGGATTAAAATACATTGTATCCGTGCACGAAACTCTTGAGGAATTAATAAAAACATTATAGTAACATTTTCTGCCCTTAACCATAAACAAAAACTCCAGGGACAGAGTGTGCTCTGTACAACATGACAATTGAGCTTTGAGTTGCCTTAAATACAAGAAGGGGAATGGAACCTGTTAGAAGAGACTCACATTGCAGAGTAGTATTCCATTGTGTAAATATACCACATCTTCTGAATCCATTCCTCCGTTGAGGGACATCTGGGTTCTTTCCAGCTTCTGGCTATTATAAATAAGGCTGCTATGAATATAGTGGAGCATGTGTCCTTATTGCATGCAGGTAAAGTCTCTGGGTATATGCCCAGGAGTGGTATAGCCGGATCCTCCGGAAGTGTCATGCCCAGTTTTCTGAGGAGCCGCCAGACTGCTTTCCAGAGTGGTTGTACCAGCCTGCAATTCCACCAGCAGTGGAGGAGTGTTCCTCTTTCTCCACATCCTCGCCAACAACTGCTGTCTCCTGTGTTTTTGATCTTAGCCATCCTGACTGGTGTGAGATGGAATCTCAGGGTTGTTTTGATTTGCATTTCCCTAATGACTAAGGATGATGAACATCTCTTTAGGTGCTTCTCAGCCATTAGATATTCTTCAGGTGAGAACTCTTTGTTTAGCTCTGTACCCCATTTTTTAATAGGGTTACTTGCCTCTCTGGAGTTTAACTTCTTGAGTTCTTTGTATATCTTGGATATTAGCCCTCTGTCGGATGTAAGGTTGGTAAAGATCATTTCCCAGTTAGTTGGTTGCCGCTTTGTCTTTTTGACGGTGTCTTTTGCCTTGCAAAAACTTTGTAATTTAATGAGGTCCCATTTGTCTATTCTTGATCTTAGAGTATAAGCTATTGGAGTTCTGTTCAGGAAATTCTCCCCTGTGCCCATATGTTCAAGGTTCTTCCCTAGTTTCCCTTCTATTAGTTTCAGTGTGTCTGGTTTTATGTGGAGATCTTTGATCCACTTAGAATTGAGCTTAGTGCAAGGAGATAAGGATGGGTCAATTTGCATTCTTCTGCATGTTGACCTCCAGCTGAGCCAGCACCATTTGTTGAAAAGGCTATCTTTTTTCCACTGGATGGTTTTAGCTCCTTTGTCAAAGATCAAGTGACCATAGGAGTGTGGATTCATTTCTGGGTCTTCAATTCTGTTCCATTGATCTACATGTCTGTTACTGTACCAATACCATGCAGTTTTTAACACTATTGCTCTGTAGTACAGCTTGAGGTCCGGGATACTGATTCCCCCAGAGGTTCTTTTACTCTTGAGAATAGTTTTAGCTATTCTGGGTTTTCTGTTATTCCAGATGAATTTTTGAATTGCTCTTTCTAACTCTATGAAGAATTGAGTTGGGATTTTGATGGGGATTGCATTGAATCTGTGTATTACTTTTGGTAAGATGCTCATTTTTACTATATTAATCCTGCCAATCCATGAGCATGGCAGATTTTTCCATCTTCCGAGGTCTTCTTCAATTACGAAATTCCTAGGCAAATGGTCAGAACTTGAAAATATCATCCTTAGTGAGGTAACCCAATCACAAAAGATCACACATGGTATGAAGTCACTGATAAGGGGATATTGACCCAGAATCTCAGAATACCCTAGACACAATCAGCATATCAATAGATTTCTAAAAAGATGGAAGGAGAGACCCCTGGTCCTGGAAAGACTGGATGTAGGGGAACGCCAGGACAGAGTAATGAGAGGGGGTTGAACGGAGAAAAGAGGGAGGGAAGGGGGCTTATGGGACTTTCGGGGAGGGAGGAAACGGGAAAGGGGAAGTGATTTGGAATGTAAATTAAAAAAATAAAATTAAATTAAAAAAAAAAAAAAAAAGAAGAGACTCACAGAGCCTGAAAGCCCTTAACACCATTGATACTGTCACCTATAGGACACAGTCATGCCTAACATTTGTTTGGTGGATGATATAACAGACATGAGCATGTGTTTATTGCAAGGATGGGCTCACTTGATTCTCATGAGATGTTGGCATGGGCATTTTAAATCCAAAACTAAAGACAAAGAAGATTAAGTAACTTCTTTAAGGTCCCACAGTTTGTGCATGGATTCAAACCTAGAACAATATGAAGTATGTTAATACAAACTGTCCTGGCATAGTCTCATGTATTTGAGTAGCTTGCTAAGGTATCATTTCCAATCAGGACGTGTTAGAAATCTTCCCTGAACCCCTCCCTCTACTGGGCTCTAAGTACCTTGCTCTGACCCCTGACTCCAGGCCGACCAGCTTGAACTACAGGAGTGGGATCCTTGCCTTGTAGCTGCTAAAGGTAAATAGCAAATGGGCAATGGGAACAAAGAACGCAGTCCGTCCTGAGCTTCCTCCCTACCTCCCCTCAACACACTCATAAAGGTTTCCATAAGGCTCACTACATCTCTTGGAAGAGGTCACATACAGCTTCTGTCAGATGCCTTCAACTAAAGCCTAAGGGTGAAAGCGGTAGGTAGGACCTTCTCCAGGGCATGGTGTCTTTCGCTTTAGTGTCCCTGAAGAGCCATACCTTTGTGAAAGTGTCTGTATTAAAATGTCCCCACAGTATTCTCATTTAATTGCAGGATGCATGTTCTGCCAGGACCCTGACAGATACAGGAGGCAGAAATAATTAATATCAGCTGTCCTTTTGTGGAGATAAATTGTACAGCCTGACATCACATCAAAAAGTAAAATTTATTAACAACGTATAATAAGGGAGTAATCAAAACATAAAAACTATCAAAACATTTATAAAAGAAAATAAGTCACACAATAGTGGAGAGAAGGGGCACACGATAAAGCCACCGCAACAGAACACTAATGTTCCTGTATAAAAAGACATGCTTTATCTTAGAGATTATGACAGATACATACCCTAAACTGCTGACCCGTTGACAATTTAAAATGATACAGGAAATATTATGAGGGAGGGGAGCTACTTAAGTCTATTTCTGACCAGGCAACAGAATAAGGAACTGACTGGGGAGGGAAAACTTGAATCAGCAGAGGCAGCAGCTCTGAACAGCCTCCTGGGCTCTGGGGCTGGGGATTGCTGGCTTGAGTCAGTCCTCCATGTTACTAGTCAGTCCTCCACGTTACTGCGTCCCACCAGGAAGATAACAAAAAAACATACTGTAGCCATCAGGTAACAGCAACAAAGAAAAGTAAATGCAGTCTTCTGTGGGTAGGATGGCTTCACTCCAGCATTTAAAACTTAAATGAGGACAGCTATGATGGTTAATCCTGTTATCTCAACTGGATCCAGATTCAACTAGCAGATCCACCAAGAAAGATAGCTGAACAGGAAAGACTCTCCCCCGAAGTGGGCAATGCCTTCTACTGTTGGCCCTAGTATGACAGGTCTGAGGGAAAACAGGGCATCTTGCCTTCCCACTGCACTTCTAGATGATGTATTTACACTACTGTAGTTGCTGCTGGCATCCTTTGCTGACATGAGAACCCACCTTCTTGGGCCTCCCAACACGCACTGAAGACAAGCAGCTCTCCAGGCCTCCTCCAGACCTTAGCACCAGGCTGGGCTGCAGGGCTGCTGGGCTCCCGGACTCCTCAGGTTGCAGATGGACAAACCACTCCCTACCACGTAAGTCAATGCAATAAAACCGTTCTGCCATGGTTATTCATTCTAGCACTTCCCATTCACTAGAGAGCCCTGACTAGCACAGCAGCCAAAAGGAAAGAAAAAACAACAGGCTACTCACGCAAGGTAAAATAGCTATAATCAT
This sequence comes from Tokudaia tokunoshimensis, assembly GCA_036184795.1. Taxonomy (NCBI): domain Eukaryota; kingdom Metazoa; phylum Chordata; class Mammalia; order Rodentia; family Muridae; genus Tokudaia; species Tokudaia tokunoshimensis. The sequence goes on along the minus strand of BTHU01000006.1, from coordinate 31,479,197 downwards.
CAGAGAATAACAAATGCATAGTTCATGAGTAGTAACCAGAGAAGTGCAAAGGAAGCAACACGGCACCATTCCATCTACTTTCTGGATAAACATTACTTAATAAGTTTAATATCAGTTGCAAATGAGGATGTGAGAAAGCTAAACTTTTACATATTGGAAACTTATTCATCACTCTCTTCTACTATGTACGTTGGCATGTACTATGTGCTTTGGTTAAAAATCTGAAAGCCTGTTTTGAACTTTATAGTCAGAGACAATTGCAGAAGAATAAATAAGCAATTATTTGTAGGAAGCAGTACATTTAAGAGCAGATAAATAAAGCTTTGAAAAAAGAGTAGCAGTGTAAGCATATTGAACAGAAATGTACAAACTATCTGGAAGACACCAGACAGCACAGTGTGTTCTTTAGACTGGGGATATCAGTGGCCCTTGCTGAAACGGTGTCTCTGTCAAAGGCAGAACAGACACAGCTGTGGACAAGGCCCACACAAGTGACTGTCATAGGTCCAATGAAATTCCACTTATAAAAACCTAGGAGCTCAGATGGAGGTCTCACCAGTAACTTATCAACTCAAGCCATGGAAGGAAGAGCACACAATTAAGTCTATTAAGTAAGTTGCAAATACAGCAAATAGTACAAAAGCAGCTGACTGCATACCTAAATGGACACCACGCTGATTACTAACCTTTGGCATGCTGACATTCTGCTAAGTTCCTTTCACATCTGTACCACCCATGTGAGATTACCTCATGCATACTTCAATATCTATCTTTCAAAAATGAAGAATGCCAAAGAGTCAGAGAGATCTGCAGGGCCATGCTGAGGAGACAGGGATCAGGCCGTCTCAGCCCATCACTGGAACATGACACGGGCTCCAGGTTTAAAAGGATAATGAAGGGAAGAAGGATGGATACTTAAGCAGCCTTGGCCAAGCTGGGGGCTGGCTGGCCATTATCTTGCAGTGTTTTGGAAGGTGATGCCTAGTAAGTAAGTCCTTAAAGCTGAAGAGGTCAACTGGACCCCAGAAGAGTTTGCTCCTGAATGGTAGGGAGGTGTCCCATGATGACTGCAGGTGCAAGACAAGGACTGCAGCATTTCAGATGAGATCTGACCTGGACACTAGGGCTTTAGTCTTTAGTTACTCTTATCTCTGTGCCCTCAGCCTGCAAAAGGGTTGACAGGTTAGGTTATAGCCAGTTTTTATGGGTATACTCCTCTCATAATTAACATGCCCATCTACAGATGGGAACAGGAATTTGCCCCAAAGAAAGGGTAGAAGATACAAAATGAAGACAGAGAGAGCAGGCTTTTATCTTACTTAGTAACGGAAAGGGTTTGAAGTTGAAATGCCCCCCCCCCCACAGACTTAGGTTTAAACTCGTGGTTTTCTCTGTAATAACATAGCTTGTGGTGCTACTTTGAAGGCTATAGAGACTTGATTTGAAGTGAAGCTTGGCTGGAAAAAGTGGGTCAGTAGAGGGAGGCCTTCGAGGCTTTACCACTTCCGTTTCCAACCTACAGGTTGCTTCCCGCTCAGCCATGATGAGAACAAGCCATGACTCTATATCTTACCACCACCATAGATGATTTCCCTTTTGTGAGGGCTGAAACAACTCGGAAACTATGAGCAAAGTGAAGCTGTTCCTTCCTTACACAATTCCGATGGTAGCATGAAAAGTAATTGAAATACTGTATTGTGGGCCAAGTAAGGAGCTTTTCTTGCCTTTTAGCAAGAACTGTTGAGATTTGGTCTAATGCTGCTTGAAATAAAATGCTAAATAACGACCCCCAAGATCTGGGTACCTGCCCCCAACAAGAGATCCTCAGGGATGAGGAGATCCTTATATATACACCAAATGATGTTATGTAACCTTGCTCCCCAAGTTAATTAGTCAATAAAAGGCTAAAGCCTGTGATTGGGCAGTAGTTAGAGGTAGGCCAGTTTTCAGTTACCTGACTAGGGGTTACAGGTAGAGAGGGGGAGAGAAGAGGGAAGGAGAAGGAAGACCATGGAGACTGGAGAAAGCCACCATGATAGGAGATAGACCATGAGCACATGGCCAGGAAAAACAACAAGTAACAAGGGACATATGACTGGGAAATGAGCTAGAATAACTCCAAATCTACCCAATTTAGACTTACAGCTTATAAATAAAATACCTGGATTATGTGTCTTTTATACAGGCTAACAAGATTTTTTAATTCATTTTACAAAGAATATCTCTGAATACAGGCTACCATGCTAATAAGACAGCTAGTAAGAATTGCTTACTTTCATCTTATCCCTCTAGCCTTATGTAAATGTGTCTTTAATAGATGGTTTGATGCAATTGCAACCAAGGGCAACCAAAGAAAAGACACTGTTCAACTATTAGCTTATTCTTGAAGGCCATTTCATCTCCTACAGTCCCCATCCAACTCTATAACAGGGTGCTAGTCAGATGCACCAACAGCTGATAGAAACAGCTGATGGGGGAATCTGTGATGTGGGAAATTAAAAAGAAATAAAAAAATGCAGCAAAGTAAAAGAAAAGGTAATAGAAATTAGAGATGGTTTAACCTATATAAACTAGGAACCCATGTCCAAGAACAACAAAGAAAAAATTAAAGGGAAGACATGATCACAAGTCTTCTAGAAATGAAGGTGGACACAAATCATGAATTAATCACAATGAATCCCAGGCACACATATGATCACGAAAGCATAGGACAAATAGACAGACAAACAGACAATGACAGGAACATCCAGTTTGCAGGGAACTTCTTACCAGAAATATTAAAAGTTAAAAGATAGCAGAATACTTAATGATGTATTGACAGAAAATAATTGTTGGGCTAGAATTTCAAAGCAAATAATTCCTTCAAATGCAACTACCAAAAAATGGGCACTGTTCAAACAAAAATCAAGAAGAGAAGGTCAGGAAGAAAGTGGGTGAATCTGGAAGTGTAGCATGAGAATGAAAGGCTAGGAGTTAGACAAACTGCCTAATATACGGATTGATAGACAGACAGACAGACAGACAGACAGACTGACAGACAATGACTGAGCAGGGCTATGACTTCCAAGATGGCCAACTTCTTCCTCATACTTCTGAACTGAAATAAAATTTTGCAGCTTAAAATGAAGTCTTTGTGGGATTTTTCTCTAGTCAGTAGGGACCATGGGTCAATAAGTTCAAGGCCTGATCAAGGCATGGTTTCATAATAGCTGTGGGCCAATCAGCCATACTGTCTCTCTTCAAACTAACCAACCTCCAAAAACTTACAAAAAAGCCTTCAAGGGGCTTGGGGATTGGGCTTTTCAAGTCTCCCTTGCTTCTCCAAAGGTCTATGTGCTTGCTGTATGTGTGTTTTCTCACCCCTAATAAAAAGTCTTTCTTTACTGGCTGGTTCTGTCTGCTGTGTTTGCTGTGTTTTAGATTTTTCCAACCTTTTAATTCTTTAACTGGTAGAGAAGATGAGTCTAATCAAGTCATCCATAGTCATAGGAACTGGGCCCAGAACAAAACAGTAAACACATGGTTAATTCCAAACAATAATATTGCTACTAAATATGAGAATGACAAATAAAACAATAAAGAACTAAGAACTTTTAAGAAGTGTAAAGATGAAAGAGATTGAGTAGAGCTAAAAAAAATCACTCAGAAGCTCTTAAACTGTCAAGGAGAAGACTTTGGACTGTTATTTAACTTTTAAAAACTACAAAAGGAAAGGAAACAGAATAAGATAATGTAAGCATGCCCTTGCTAAACCAACACAACTCTATGCTTCAGGTTCTGAGAACCCACGCTCTTGACTTATGAAGTATTTAAGCATGACTGCAGTCTTTGATTTGTGGATTGACACAACTTCAAGGCCACCAATGGCTGGTGGTATCTCTTGTCTTTTTCTTTCACATTTTAGAACCCTTGGGACTACACTGGGCCCACCAAACAGTTCTGGACTAGTTCCCTATTTAAAGATGACAGGATTCGTGTGGTACCTCTATTTAACTCGGCTTTGTAAGATGAGGATTTGACAGATTCACGGTTTAGAATGTAAGTATATTTACAGAAGGAGAGGGAGACACTAACTTGCCATTATACCACTTAGTAAGTTCAAAATAATAAGAAAAACATTGAAGGAATTTTTTAAAAACTGGACAGAGCCATCACACAGTGGAATGTTTTAACACTGCAGCAATTGCTGAATAACCAGATTAAAAAAATAATCATTGAAGATGTAGACATTATCATTAGCAAGCTGACTCAGAGATGTGTTTAAAATCGTGCATCTAATACATGGAAAACAGATTCTTATTCAAATATGAAACATGTATGAGACATGACTAAACATTGAGTCATAACCAAATTTTTACAGGTTCCAAACAATCAGCACAATACAGTTCGAGTCTTCTAAAAACAGTGTAGCTGAGTCAGAAATCAGTGTCCTTTTTAAAAACAAAGCTATTTTTATCACTTAAAAAATACATTTCTGGCCCTCCGCCATCTTTGCTCCAGTGACCAGGTAGTTGGGACCGCCAGGCTCAGAGACAGACAGGCATAATATCGCTTCGGTTTCAGGCAGCTTGGGTGTAACCTGCTCCCAGGTGCTGGGCTGATCTGCAGTAACCAGCGCGCCAGTTCCGCGGTGGGACCTTCTGCCTGCTGGAGGGACCCCGCGCAGGGAGGGAGCCCGCCAGCTTCCCTTCCGCGACCTCTGTTCCCGCGGACTGCGCTGGAGAGACCGGTACCCAGGCTCTCCCCCCCCGATATAACATCACTTGGGACACGGCCTGTTGGGGCTTCCGTCTGTGCCCGAGGGCGGGTTGGCGCTGTAGTCGTCTGGGCGCCAGATCGGCGGGCCATCGTGACCACAGGGTGAGCGGCGCCACGGAGACTGCCCTCCGCCATCTTTGCTCCAGTGACCAGGTAGTTGGGACCGCCAGGCTCAGAGACAGACAGGCATAATATCGCTTCAGTTTCAGGCAGCTTGGGTGTAACCTGCTCCCAGGTGCTGGGCTGATCTGCAGTAACCAGCGCGCCAGTTCCGCGGTGGGACCTTCTGCCTGGTGGAGGGACCCTGCGCAGGGAGGGAGCCCGCCAGCTTCCCTTCCGCGACCTCTGTTCCCGCGGACTGCGCTGGAGAGACCGGTACCCAGGCTCTCCCCCCAATATAACATCACTTGGGACACGGCCTGTTGGGGCTTCCTTCTGTGCCCGAGGGCGGGTTGGCGCTGTGGTCGTCTGGGTGCCAGATCGGCGGGCCATCGTGACCACAGGGTGAGCAGCGCCACGGAGAGTGCCCTCCGCCATCTTTGCTCCAGTGACCAGGTAGTTGGGACCACCAGGCTCAGAGACAGACAGGCATAATATCGCTTCGGGTTCAGGCAGCTTGTGTGTAACCTGCTCCCAGGTGCTGGGCTGATCTGCAGTGACCAGCGCGCCAGATCTGCTGTGGGACTTCTGCCTGGCAGAGGGACGCCCCCTCCCCCCCCCAGGAGAGATCACACACCCCTGCACAGGGCAGGAGCCTGCCAGCCTCCCTTTGGCGACCTCTGCTCCAGGAATCCACTAGGCTGAGCCTTTAGATGTGCAAGGCCTCCCCAATATAAGATCACTTGGGGCAAAGCACATTAGGGCTCCAAAGTCACTCAGGAGCAGGCAGGCCCCAGAAATCGGTGCCAGGGGAATCCTGGTAATCCAGGGGGGGGCAGAAATAGCTTTGCAGGCTCACAGGAGGTCCAACCAACAGCCAGTGGCAGCAGGACCAACTAACACCAGAGGTATCCAGATGGCAAAAGGCAAACGTAGGAATGTTACTAACAGTAATCAAAGTAATGTAGGACCATCCGAACCCAACTCTCCAACAGCAGCAAGTCCTGGATACCCCACCACACCCGAAAGACAAGATCTGGATTTAAAATCACTTCTCATGATGCTATTAGAGGATCACAAGAAGGACACAAATAAATCTCATAAAGAGTTACAGGAGACCATGAATCAACGGTTAGAAGCCCTTACAAAGGAAACACAAAAATCGCTTAGAGAAATGCGGGAGAACATGGATCAAAAGATGGAGGCGCACAAGGAGACAACACAAAAATCGCTTAACGAGATGAATCAACGGGTAGATGCACTCACAAAGGAATCACAAAATTTGCATAAAGAAATGCAGAAGAATATGGGTCAACAGACGGATGCCCATAAGGAGGCAACACAAAAATTGCTTAAAGAAATGAATCAACGGTTAGATGCCCTTACAAAGGAAACACGAGAACTGCTTAAAGAAATGCAGGAGACGATGGATCAACAGATGGAATCCCATGAGGAGGAAACACAAAAATCGCTCAGAGAAATGCAGGAGAACGTGGGTCATCAGGAAGAAATCCTGAAAGAGGTAATGCAAAATTACCTTAAAGAAATACAGGAAAATACAAACAAACAAGTGAAGGATCTCAGCAAATCCATCCAGGAACTAAAAAAGGAAGTAGAAACAACTAAGAAATCACAAAGGGAGACAACTTTGGAGATAGAAAACCTTGGGAAGAAATCAGGAGTCATAGATGCAAACATCAACAATAGAATACAAGAGATGGAAGAAAGAATCTCAGGTGCTGAAGATTCCATAGAAAGCATCGACTCAACAGTCAAAGAAAATGCAAAATGCAAAAAACGCGTAACCCAAAACATCCAGGAAATCCAGGACACAATGAGAAGACCAAACCTAAGGATTATAGGTATAGATGAGAGTGAAGATTTGCAACTTAAAGGGCCAGTAAACATCTTCAACAAAATTATGGAGGAAAACTTCCCTAACTTAAAGAGAGAGATGCCGATGAACATACAAGAAGCCTACAGAACTCCAAACAGACTGGACCAGAACAGAAATACCTCCCGTCACATAATAATCAAAACACCGAATGTTCTAAACAAAGAAAGAATACTAAATGCAGTAAGAGAAAAGGGCCAAGTAACATACAAAGGAAGACCTATCCGAATCACATCAGACTTCTCACCAGAGACTATGAAAGCCAGAAGATCCTGGGCAGATCTCATGCAGACACTAAGACAGCACAAATGCCAGCCTAGACTACTATACCCAGCAAAACTCTCAATCACCATAGATGGAGAGACCAAGATATTCCATGATAAAACCAAATTTTCACAATATCTTTCCACAAATCCAGCCCTGCAACGGATAATAGGTGGAAACCTCCAATACAGGGAGAGAAACAACACCCTGGAAAAAATGAGATAATAACCTTCTTGAATCAAACCCAAAAGTAGATAACCACTCAAACGTAAAGATAGCGTCAAGAATGGCAGATGGCAATAATCACTATGCCTTAATCTCTCTTAATATCAATGGTCTCAATTCCCCAATTAAAAGACATAGACTAGCAGACTGGATACGTAAACAGGACCCAGCTTTTTGCTGCATGCAGGAAACGCACCTCAGTGTCAAAGACAAACACTACCTCAGAGTAAAAGGCTGGAAAACAATTTTACAAGCAAATGGCCCCAAGAAACGAGGTGGAGTAGCCATCCTAATATCGGATAAAATTGATTTTCAACCCAAAGTCATCAAAAAAGACACAGAAGGACACTACATACTGATCAAGGGAAAAATCCACCATCAAGAACTCTCAATCCTGAATATCTATGCTCCAAATGCAAGGGCACCCTCATTCGTAAAAGAAACTTTACTAAAACTCAAAGCACACATCGCACCGCACACAATAATAGTGGGTGACTTCAACACCCCGCTCTCTGAAATGGATCGTTCAGGAAAGCAGAAACTAAACAGGGACACAGTGAATCTAATTGAAGCCTTGGACCAAATGGAACTAACTGATATATATAGAACATTTCATCCTAGAGCTAAAGAATACACCTTCTTCTCAGCTCCTCATGGTACCTTCTCCAAAATTGACCATATAATTGGTCACAAATCAGACCTCAACAGATACAAGAAGATAGAAATAATCCCATGCCTCCTATCAGATCACTATGGAATAAGGGTGGTCTTCAATGGCAACAAAAACAAAAGAAAACCCACGTACACATGGAGGCTGAACAATGCTCTACTCAATGATAACTTGGTCAAGGTGGAAATAAAGAAAGAAATCAAAGACTTTTTGAAAGTTAATGAAAATGAAGGCACAACATACCCTAACTTATGGGACACAATGAAAGCAGTGCTAAGAGGAAAATTCATAGCCCTGAGTGCCGCCAAAAAGAAACGGGAGACAGCATACACTAACAGCTTAATGGCACACCTGAAAGCCCTGGAACAAAAAGAAGCAAATACACCAAAGAGGAGTAGAAGGCAGGAAATCATCAAACTCAGGGCTGAAATCAATCAAGTAGAAACAAATAAAACCATACAAAGAATCAACAAAACGAGGAGTTGGTTCTTTGAGAAAATCAACAAGATAGATAAGCCCTTAGCCAGACTAACCAGAGGGCACAGAGATAGTATCCAAATTAATAAAATCAGAAACGAAAAGGGAGAGATAACAACAGAAACTGAGGAAATTCAAAAAATCATCAGATCCTACTACAAAAACCTGTATTCAACACAACTAGAAAATCTTGAGGAAATGGACAATTTCCTTGACAGATACCAAGTACCAAAATTAAATCAGGATCAAATAGACCATCTAAACCGTCCTATAACCCCTGAAGAAATAGAAGTTGTCATTGGAAGTCTTCCAACCAAAAAAAGCACAGGTCCAGATGGTTTTAGTGCAGAATTCTATCAGACCTTCAAAGAAGACCTAACACCAATACTCTTCAAACTGTTCCACAAAATAGAAACAGAAGGAACACTACCCAACTCGTTCTATGAAGCCACAATTACACTAATACCAAAAGCACACAAAGATCCGACAAAGAAAGAGAATCTCAGGCCAATCTCTCTTATGAATATCGATGCAAAAATACTCAATAAAATTCTTGCCAACCGAATCCAAGAACACATCAAAACGATCATTCACCACGATCAAGTAGGCTTCATCCCAGGGATGCAGGGATGGTTCAATATAAGGAAATCCATCAATGTAATCCACTACATAAACAATCTCAAAGAAAAAAACCACATGGTCATCTCATTAGATGCTGAGAAAGCATTTGACAAAATTCAGCATCCTTTCATGCTAAAGGTCTTGGAAAGATCAGGAATTCAAGGCCCATATCTAAACATAGTAAAAGCAATTTACAGCAAACCAGTAGCCAGCATCAATCTAAACGGAGAGAAACTTGAAGCAATCCCACTAAAATCAGGGACTAGACAAGGCTGCCCTCTCTCTCCATATCTTTTCAATATAGTACTTGAAGTTCTAGCTAGAGCAATTAGACAAGAAAAAGAGGTCAAAGGGATACAAATTGGAAAGGAAGAAGTCAAACTATCACTATTTGCAGACGATATGATAGTATACATAAGCGACCCAAAGAACTCCACCAGAGAACTCCTACAGCTGATAAACGACTTCAGCAAAGTGGCCGGATATAAAATCAACTCAAGCAAGTCAGAAGCCTTCCTATACTCAAAGGATAAGCAGGCTGAGAAAGAAGTAAGAGAAATAATACCCTTTACGATAGCCACAAACCATATTAAGTATCTTGGCGTGACGCTAACCAAACAAGTGAAAGATCTGTATGACAAGAACTTCAAGTCTCTGAAGAAAGAAATTGAAGAAGACCTCGGAAGATGGAAAAATCTGCCATGCTCATGGATTGGCAGGATTAATATAGTAAAAATGAGCATCTTACCAAAAGTAATACACAGATTCAATGCAATCCCCATCAAAATCCCAACTCAATTCTTCATAGAGTTAGAAAGAGCAATTCAAAAATTCATCTGGAATAACAGAAAACCCAGAATAGCTAAAACTATTCTCAAGAGTAAAAGAACCTCTGGGGGAATCAGTATCCCGGACCTCAAGCTGTACTACAGAGCAATAGTGTTAAAAACTGCATGGTATTGGTACAGTAACAGACATGTAGATCAATGGAACAGAATTGAAGACCCAGAAATGAATCCACACTCCTATGGTCACTTGATCTTTGACAAAGGAGCTAAAACCATCCAGTGGAAAAAAGATAGCCTTTTCAACAAATGGTGCTGGCTCAGCTGGAGGTCAACATGCAGAAGAATGCAAATTGACCCATCCTTATCTCCTTGCACTAAGCTCAATTCTAAGTGGATCAAAGATCTCCACATAAAACCAGACACACTGAAACTAATAGAAGGGAAACTAGGGAAGAACCTTGAACATATGGGCACAGGGGAGAATTTCCTGAACAGAACTCCAATAGCTTATACTCTAAGATCAAGAATAGACAAATGGGACCTCATTAAATTACAAAGTTTTTGCAAGGCAAAAGACACCGTCAAAAAGACAAAGCGGCAACCAACTAACTGGGAAATGATCTTTACCAACCTTACATCCGACAGAGGGCTAATATCCAAGATATACAAAGAACTCAAGAAGTTAAACTCCAGAGAGGCAAGTAACCCTATTAAAAAATGGGGTACAGAGCTCCACAAAGAGTTCTCACCTGAAGAATATCTAATGGCTGAGAAGCACCTAAAGAGATGTTCATCATCCTTAGTCATTAGGGAAATGCAAATCAAAACAACCCTGAGATTCCATCTCACACCAGTCAGGATGGCTAAGATCAAAAACACAGGAGACAGCAGTTGTTGGCGAGGATGTGGAGAAAGAGGAACACTCCTCCACTGCTGGTGGAATTGCAGGCTGGTACAACCACTCTGGAAAGCAGTCTGGCGGCTCCTCAGAAAACTGGGCATGACACTTCCGGAGGATCCGGCTATACCACTCCTGGGCATATACCCAGAGACTTTACCTGCATGCAATAAGGACACATGCTCCACTATATTCATAGCAGCCTTATTTATAATAGCCAGAAGCTGGAAAGAACCCAGATGTCCCTCAACGGAGGAATGGATTCAGAAGATGTGGTATATTTACACAATGGAATACTACTCTGCAATTAAAAACAATGAATTCACGAAATTCCTAGGCAAATGGTCAGAACTTGAAAATATCATCCTTAGTGAGGTAACCCAATCACAAAAGATCACACATGGTATGAAGTCACTGATAAGGGGATATTGACCCAGAATCTCAGAATACCCTAGACACAATCAGCATATCAATAGATTTCTAAAAAGATGGAAGGAGAGACCCCTGGTCCTGGAAAGACTGGATGTAGGGGAACGCCAGGACAGAGTAATGAGAGGGGGTTGAACGGAGAAAAGAGGGAGGGAAGGGGGCTTATGGGACTTTCGGGGAGGGAGGAAACGGGAAAGGGGAAGTGATTTGGAATGTAAATTAAAAAAATAAAATAAAATTAAATTAAAAAAAAAAAAAAAAAAAAAAATACATTTCTATATAATCCATTGGGAAAAGAACAAATCAGAATTTACAATGAATATACCATACATCAAAATTGCTAAGAAATAAAATCAGTCAGTTAAAAAATTAAGAATTTGAATCTTTAAATGCACACACATGCACACACACACACATACATGCACACATGCGCACATACACTTACATATGAGCACAGTGACCTAAGATGCAAATTTAAACATGTAAACCTAAATCAGGTAGTTACCTAACAAATGAGCAGAAGTAGCTGCATTATCAAAGACTCAAGAGAAATTCAACAAAATCACTAGTAAAATATTTAACATAGGCCTACAAGACTATGGAGCAAGGAAACAAATATCAAAGGTACAAGACATAATCACAGTATGCACTGAAACACAGTTTGCCTTCTCACTCTCTACACGTGTGAGGTGACTCCTGGCTTGGGAAAAGGCTTTGGTGGCACCATAGTTTTGAGACATGAGTGTGTCTGGCGAAAGGCTTTGAATAGGGAGTATAGATATAAGGTCCTGCTTCATGTACTTTAGCAAATTCGTCACTTATTGGCAGCAGTGTTTTCTCACATTGGCCACTTTTCAGCTTTCCTTTCAAGCTTTTGTGATACTACGTACACAAATCAAGGGGATAATGATGCTGGAAGTGGGAGTAGAAATAGGAAAAGGATGAAGATGACCCAGGCAAGGGGAACATTCTGTGTGCATCTTAACTGCACTAGTGGGGCTTGCTAGTTTTACTCCAGAGTGCAGCCAAAGCCTGAATATCCTGGCTGACCCGTGTGTTCTATGATAGCAGTTACCTAGAGTGTAACCGAGGTAAGCCAATGGGGTCTTCTAATGCAAACGAACAACTTAAACTTGAAGGCTCTATAGTTTGCTATAAACTTCAATAAGAAATTGACACACGAGCATGTAAGCCCAGCACTTGAGAGATGGAGGCAGTACAATCAAGAGTTCAAGGCCAGTCTTAGACAAACAAACAGAGACACACTGTCCTATTTCCTTTAGGGTCTTGCAACAGGGAAGCCACAATAACAATCCTACACATGTATCCTTTTCTGGAACATACTCTACATGCTGTCTTTGTCTTGTGTTCCTTTCTAACATGTTAGTCGTGTCTCTCTCTTCAAGTAGACTGCAAATTTTTAAAGCAGGAAAATAAGTTTTTGAAAACGATTTTTTCCCCCATTTCCTTTCACAATTCCTTCACAATGGGCTGGCTTACATCACAAGCTTAATAAAATTTTGCTCAGAATGTGTGACTTGAGGCAATTGTTTCTGTCTAGCAGAAGGTAGTCCAAGACCAACATCACTATTTCTAAAAGTAGAGTCTGTTGAGAGCCAGAAAGCAAGGTGTGCAGAGGCATATTTGCAATCCTTTGGCAGGCAAAGAGCACTGGGGGCTGTGTAATTAGCTAGCACAGAACCCAGTGAGGAAGGAGACATGGGTAGAGAGTAAGAAAAGACTCATAATACCGCACCTCTTCCAGAGTGTTAGTCAAAATTTGAAAGATAGGTATGAAGATTAGAGAAGAAAAAAAATAAAACTAAGAAAAATGCCCAAGACTATCACATATAATTCAAATAAAAGTGACTGCAGCTGTATTTAATTTTAAATTTGATTGTTTTATTATATATATTTTTTTTTATTTTTTAAATTTTCGAGACAGGGTTTCTCTGTGTAGTTCTATCCTGTAGACCAGGTTGGTTTCCAACTATAAGATCCACTTGCCTCTGCTTCCCTGAGTACTGAGGTTAAAGGCATAGCCACTCATGCCTGGCTAAATTTGATTATTTTAAAAGGAAAGGAATCTTTACTCAGAGTTCAATACGAAAGATTTCCATTTGTTGCTTTGTTGAAATTACCACATTGTTCCTCCGAGGTCTGTGAGAAAAGTTGGCCTCCTCACAGTGTGGTACAGCAGCTGAGAGACAGAGACAGGCTGACCTTGATGATTCTGAGACCAGCCTGGTCTACACGGCAAGTTCTAGGCCAGCCACAGCTACATTTGTTGTCTCAACAGCAAAGATTAAAGGAGTGAAGTCCCAGGAAATATTTTAAACTTTTGTGAAAGCTGAGCCAACTATCAGGGAAAGCTTGTTTTGTTCTTGGCTAAGAAAACCAGCATGACAACCATCTCTCCATAATGCCCTCTGTCAGTCCTGCCCTTGATGGCAGGCTAAACTGGTCTGGAAATCTCCACTGGACACCAGTTCTAATTCCTAATTCACTTCATTTTAGCCAATCTGAAAGAAGAGTGTAAATATGTAAAATTCCATTTCGTCTGAATTATTTGAAGATTCCATTTCATCTGAATTATTTGAAGATTCTAAATTAACTGCTTATACTGCTCACTTTGTATTAATGACTCCTTAATTGCCAAGGTTTTAACTACCTATAGTTTGAGGATTAACACATATTAAAAAAATAATGGCACAAAACAATCCAATTTACAATATCGGAAGATAATGGTTTTCCAGAAGGAAATAGTGAAATAAGAACACTCTGATTCCTAATACCATTTGCTGACAATCTCAGCTTTCCGTCACATTAACATTACACACTTATCTCCTCATTAGTCTCTAATCTAGCTCAATCCTCTTGCCAAACCAATTATAGGAAAATTTTCAGACCTGAAGGAATTAATAGGACACTGGGACCTCGTTCAGTGTTCTCATGACTCAAGTAATTAGCCGCATTTATATATAAAATCCAAATAGTTTTCCTAAACTAATTAATGAAATGAAGGACATAAAATTTTTATCAACTGGTAGCTACTCAAGTCTGTGCCCCAAGAGTCCTCAAAGTGACATGACAGTTTTCATGTGTTGTCAAGGTTTATCTTGGTCAACTTAGTCTAATAAGAAGGAGAAACAGCAAAGTATTTATGTGATAAAGAAATATTTCATAGGTGATGCCTTGTACATTAAGCAGTTGCTGTATTTTCCATGTCTTAAGTACAATATACAAGATGAAATGGTAATAGCAGAAATGTGCATTTATATGATATTTTCTTCCAAGCCGCTCAAACTGGAAGAACATAGGCTAAGCCATTTTCTCAAAATTTCACAAAAGTGCCTGGAATTTCTAAGAAGGAATTAAGAAGCTTTGTTCTCCTATTAGTTTTGTATTTTCTGTGTCCTCTCAACTATTCCAGTTAGAAGTCAGACTATAACCCTCCCTGGAACATCCATACATGCTCCCTCTCCATTCACACTCCTAATTCAGGACAGTTCCAAATGAGCCCTGTGAAAATCTCTGTTCCCAAGGACTTCTAGTTGACATCATGAGAACCTCAGGCAGAGGGGTGTGTGTGTGTGTGTGTGTGTCCACTCACAGGTCCTTACACGTGTACATGTGTGCCAGGAATGTGGAGGCTGGAGATCTACCTCTGGTCTCTTCCTCAGTAGCTCTCTCCTCATATTTTGAGAGAGGTTTATCCCCTGGGCATGGAGTCTGCTGATTCACTTAGAAGGAGCTAGAATGCTAGCAAACCCCAGGTTTCCTGTTTTCACCACCCAAGCACTGGCCTTAGCTTCCAGTTTTTATGTAAGTGCTAGAGGTCAAACTCAGGTCCTAATGTCTGCATGGCAAATACTTAACTGATTGAGCCATCTCCCCAGTCCCTCAACAGACTTACATAAACAAGTGAATCCACAAATTCACAGGTCATTAGCTATAACTTAAAGGTTAGAATGAACAGGATAACAGAGATTTAGTTTGATCATAGATTCTATATTTCTTTACCAAAACTGAGGCCCTCCAGGGATAGTCAAAGTTGCCACACTGTGATACAGGAACAATCGGGGACTTTCAGAAAACTGCAGTCCAGTGCCTGTCAGGCTGCTCTGGCCCATACCATGACCATAGAGCGTGGGCATTTTGTAGTGCTCTCTGCATGTTCTTCTAAGCCAAAACTACAGATTCAGAAGAGACAGCTGGAAACTCCATCCCAAGAAGAAAAACCCTGGGGCTCTTTCCAAAACCATTGCTCACATAAAGCAGGGTAGATCCACAGAAGGGAGCTGCCCATGGCCATCTGGTAGGCTTGGGCACTGGAGACCCAGGCAAAGGGAGTTTATCGCTTAGTAGGAAAGCTCTGATCAACTCAGTTATTTCCCTGTCTTAATTCAGAGAAGCAGCTTCACCTGATCTGAAATCTCTAGAAGCAATTTCCACTTCTCTGGGAAAATGCCCAAGAGACTGTTTAATCTCTCCTTAGATAAAGCTCTCTGAAGATCAAAGAGCCCCGTTCAGGCAGAGATGTGTTTCCTCTTGATGGCTAAGAGGGAAAAAACTGGCTTAAAGAACACTGCTTAAAGAACCTGAAAATGAAGAAGGGTTGAGAATATTAAGTCTAAAGAGCGGTCCATGGACACAAGGCATAAGCAACAAAGCCGGGACAGGTACCGTTTTAACTACGTGTGCACGTTCTCCCTGCATGCAAGTCTGTGCACTGCTGTGCATGCATTGTCCAGGGAGGTCAGAGAGAGTCTTGGATATCCTGGAACTGGAGTTACAAACTGTTGACTGTCAGCCACCACGTAGATGCTGAGAATCAAACCTGCGTCCTCTGGAAGAGCAGCCAGTGCTTTTAAATGCTGGGCCCTCTCTCCCAGCCCCCAAATGACAACTTAAAGAAATTACTTGGAAAACTAACCTAGAAACAGGATCTTCCTAGAAACTAAGTCATAATTATGTAGACAAGGTTCCAGAATCACACTGAAGAAATTACCCAATGCTAGATATATCAGGACTTCAGGGCTTGAGATGGGAAGATGGTTCAGAATAAAACACCTGCCCTGGAAGCCTGAGGACCTGAGTTTGGACGGCAGAACTCATACTTTTAAACATCAGGTATGGTGGTCAGAGCTGGATGGACTACAGTCTAGCTGACAGAGCAAGCAGCAGGTCCAGGGCACATCTCTGCCTTAATACAAAACAAAGGTGGAAAAGGAAGATACCAAAGATGGACCTGTGGCCCCAGTCAACAGCACGAGCATGCACGCGCGCGTACACACACACACACACACACACACACACACATACACACACACACAAACACACACACACACTTTTTTTTAATTAAAAAAGTACAAAGTCTTGATTTCTACTAAAAATAAAATGTCTGAAACACTCAAAGACTGCAAAATTCCAAATTTAAATCAACATGTTGTTAAAGAGAAAATTTCATGGAATAGCTTCATAAAGAAAAACTCAAATATGTAAATATTTAATAATCAGAATTTTATTACCTAGTCTGTTATAGCCTTTCAAAACACACAACTGGGCTGATAGGATGGCCCAGTGGGTAAAAGCACATGGCAGACAATCCTGATGGCCTGAGTTTAATCCCCAGAGCCAACACAAAGGAGAAAATCAATTCTGTAAAGCTATCCAATGACCCACCCCCCACATACACATCATAAACACATAGCAACAATAAATGTGTAAAAGATCATGATTGGACATAAAGGGATTAAATGATTAACAGGAAAATACACTTCTATCCCATGAAGAACAAAGGACTATTGAACACATTTAAACTTTTTAGCAACTTAAAGATTCCCTATGATTTATTTTCATACATTCAGAACATTGACCTATCTACGCATTCTTTAAATGTATGACATCATAAATTCCTGAAGGATAGGAATGCTAAAAAATCTATAAAATAGAATCTGTAATAAATTTCTGATCTATATTCAGATTTCCCTAAGCACTGTCCCAGGACAGCAGCTAGTAATTAAGTCTAATACTAAAATCAAAAACCCAAATTTCCCTTTGCAGAATGAGCTATAATTAAATTCCATCTACTAATAAACATTTTGCCATATTAAGTTCACCCTTAACTTTACTTTAATTTATATGTAAAAAAAAAAAAAAGAAAAATGAAAGTAAGTCTTAAAGCTGCTAAGTTAGAAAGTCTATGTTTGCAAAGGAGGGACTACAACATCCCCTTGATTTTAGCAACAATACTGACTTCCAAAGATAAAGAATTATCTTATTAAAAAAACATAACAAATAAAAATAAATTTTAAAGGAATTATCTAAAAGATATAAATATATTCAGGTAAATGAATATGTAGCCCAGTTACCCCCAAACAAGTCAGATTGACATTTTACCAGGATTCTGGGGTGCTAATATTTTTGTTTCAAGTTTTCATTGTACTTTGGGGTTCCAGTTTAAATGCTCAGAGGAGACAACACTTCTCAATGCCAATGAGTCCAGCTCTTAATTGAGAATGGAAGACCTGTGCTTGTTCTCAGAGGAGCAGAAGAAGTAATTAATTAGCTTCAGGGGTGCTGCTCAATACACACATTTCACCATGCTTTTTAAAATTACTGTCATAGCTAAGGCATTTCTCATTGCAACATATTTTTACTCATCTTTAGAATAAGTACATTTTCCCAGTGAAGCAGGCAGCAGAGTACAAAAGTATAAAAAGCATCCCAAATTCTACCCAGCGGGTATAAGACTTCATTATTAACAATTGAGCCTTTCCTTAAAAGCCCTATTTATTTATTATCTGTACATTGTATAGTTGGTTACATGCACACATGACATAGAGATGGGCCACATGAGGGCGGATTTTAAAGGAACCAGGGAAAAAAAGGCAAGGATAAAGAAGAATTAGGTGGTGCATGTTTACTCTGGGCGGTTTGTAAACATTTCCAACTTCAAAATCTTAGTGCCTCCAGCCACTCAGCATGAATTTAAACACAGAGTAAAACCTTAGTCAAAATCCTTAGCTAAAAAAACTGCCCTTTATGTTGTTCAGATTCAACTCTGCTTTGAAAAGGGGTGGAAGATAATCCTCTTGACAGATTATCATAATCTTTTAAATAGTTCTGCCATTATTAGCAGATGCTACAATGGGGAAAAAAACGGTTATTATTTTAGGTGATAAGCAAGAATGACAAGTAATTTTCCAAGAACTGTGGATTCGCAACATGGCTTGAAAACAGACAAGCACGCCGAGCCGAGGGTGGAAGAAGAGAGACCTGCCAGAAGCAGGGAAGCTGGAAGAGCCCACAGGCTGAGCTATCACCAACAACACGCAACCATCCGAGGGGAAGACACAGAGGAGAGACACACACTGTCACAACAGGTTGGTGGTCACTTTGCTAGAAGCGGGGAGCACAGGACATTTTTCCCAAACCAGAGAGGAAGTGTGGCTTGCTGTGCAGGGATGCACTAAGCAACAGTATTCGGGGTGTCACAATGGAGCATCTTGTTTCCAAACCCTGCAGAAGGCACCTCCTAGAACAGGCTCAGAATCTGCCATGAAATGAACAAAAATCAGACTTTCGAGTGACCAGGTAGTTGGGACCGCCAGGCTCAGAGACAGACAGGCATAATATCGCTTCGGTTTCAGGCAGCTTGTGTGTAACCTGCTCCCAGGTGCTGGGCTGATCTGCAGTAACCAGCGCGCCAGTTCCGCGGTGGGACCTTCTGCCTGGTGGCGGGACCCCGCGCAGGGAGGGAGCCTGCCAGCTTCCCTTCCGCGACCTCTGTTCCCGCGGACTGCGCTGGAGAGACCGGTACCCAGGCTCTCCCCCCGATATAACATCACTTGGGACACGGCCTGTTGGGGCTTCCGTCTGTGCCCGAGGGCGGGTTGGCGCTGTGGTCGTCTGGGTGCCAGATCGGCGGGCCATCGTGACCACAGGGTGAGCGGCGCCACGGAGACTGCCCTCCGCCATCTTTGCTCCAGTGACCAGGTAGTTGGGACCGCCAGGCTCAGAGACAGACAGGCATAATATCGCTTCGGTTTCAGGCAGCTTGTGTGTAACCTGCTCCCAGGTGCTGGGCTGATCTGCAGTAACCAGCGCGCCAGTTCCGCGGTGGGACCTTCTGCCTGGTGGCGGGACCCCGCGCAGGGAGGGAGCCCGCCAGCTTCCCTTCCGCGACCTCTGTTCCCGCGGACTGCGCTGGAGAGACCGGTACCCAGGCTCTCCCCCCCATATAACATCACTTGGGACACGGCCTGTTGGGGCTTCCGTCTGTGCCCGAGGGCGGGTTGGCGCTGTGGTCGTCTGGGTGCCAGATCGGCGGGCCATCGTGACCACAGGGTGAGCGGCGCCACGGAGACTGCCCTCCTCCATCTTTGCTCCAGTGACCAGGTAGTTGGGACCGCCAGGCTCAGAGACAGACAGGCATAATATCGCTTCGGTTTCAGGCAGCTTGTGTGTAACCTGCTCCCAGGTGCTGGGCTGATCTGCAGTAACCAGCACGCCAGTTCCGCGGTGGGACCTTCTGCCTGGTGGAGGGACCCCGCGCAGGGAGGGAGCCTGCCAGCTTCCCTCCCGCGACCTCTGTTCCCGCGGACTGCGCTGGAGAGACCGGTACCCAGGCTCTCCCCCCAATATAACATCACTTGGGACACGGCCTGTTGGGGCTTCCTTCTGTGCCCGAGGGCGGGTTGGCGCTGTGGTCGTCTGGGTGCCAGATCGGCGGGCCATCGTGACCACAGGGTGAGCAGCGCCACGGAGAGTGCCCTCCGCCATCTTTGCTCCAGTGACCAGGTAGTTGGGACCACCAGGCTCAGAGACAGACAGGCATAATATCGCTTCGGGTTCAGGCAGCTTGTGTGTAACCTGCTCCCAGGTGCTGGGCTGATCTGCAGTGACCAGCGCGCCAGATCTGCTGTGGGACTTCTGCCTGGCAGAGGGACGCCCCCTCCCCCCCCCAGGAGAGATCACACACCCCTGCACAGGGCAGGAGCCTGCCAGCCTCCCTTTGGCGACCTCTGCTCCAGGAATCCACTAGGCTGAGCCTTTAGATGTGCAAGGCCTCCCCAATATAAGATCACTTGGGGCAAAGCACATTAGGGCTCCAAAGTCACTCAGGAGCAGGCAGGCCCCAGAAATCGGTGCCAGGGGAATCCTGGTAATCCAGGGGGGGCAGAAATAGCTTTGCAGGCTCACAGGAGGTCCAACCAACAGCCAGTGGCAGCAGGACCAACTAACACCAGAGGTATCCAGATGGCAAAAGGCAAACGTAGGAATGTTACTAACAGTAATCAAAGTAATGTGGGACCATCCGAACCCAACTCTCCAACAGCAGCAAGTCCTGGATACCCCACCACACCCGAAAGACAAGATCTGGATTTAAAATCACTTCTCATGATGCTATTAGAGGATCACAAGAAGGACACAAATAAATCTCATAAAGAGTTACAGGAGACCATGAATCAACGGTTAGAAGCCCTTACAAAGGAAACACAAAAATCGCTTAGAGAAATGCGGGAGAACATGGATCAAAAGATGGAGGCGCACAAGGAGACAACACAAAAATCACTTAACGAGATGAATCAACGGGTAGATGCACTCACAAAGGAATCACAAAATTTGCATAAAGAAATGCAGAAGAATATGGGTCAACAGACGGATGCCCATAAGGAGGCAACACAAAAATTGCTTAAAGAAATGAATCAACGGTTAGATGCCCTTACAAAGGAAACACGAGAACTGCTTAAAGAAATGCAGGAGACGATGGATCAACAGATGGAATCCCATGAGGAGGAAACACAAAAATCGCTCAGAGAAATGCAGGAGAACGTGGGTCATCAGGAAGAAATCCTGAAAGAGGTAATGCAAAAATACCTTAAAGAAATACAGGAAAATACAAACAAACAAGTGAAGGATCTCAGCAAATCCATCCAGGAACTAAAAAAGGAAGTAGAAACAACTAAGAAATCACAAAGGGAGACAACTTTGGAGATAGAAAACCTTGGGAAGAAATCAGGAGTCATAGATGCAAACATCAACAATAGAATACAAGAGATGGAAGAAAGAATCTCAGGTGCTGAAGATTCCATAGAAAGCATCGACTCAACAGTCAAAGAAAATGCAAAATGCAAAAAACGCGTAACCCAAAACATCCAGGAAATCCAGGACACAATGAGAAGACCAAACCTAAGGATTATAGGTATAGATGAGAGTGAAGATTTGCAACTTAAAGGGCCAGTAAACATCTTCAACAAAATTATGGAGGAAAACTTCCCTAACTTAAAGAGAGAGATGCCGATGAACGTACAAGAAGCCTACAGAACTCCAAACAGACTGGACCAGAACAGAAATACCTCCCGTCACATAATAATCAAAACACCGAATGTTCTAAACAAAGAAAGAATACTAAATGCAGTAAGAGAAAAGGGCCAAGTAACATACAAAGGAAGACCTATCCGAATCACATCAGACTTCTCACCAGAGACTATGAAAGCCAGAAGATCCTGGGCAGATCTCATGCAGACACTAAGACAGCACAAATGCCAGCCTAGACTACTATACCCAGCAAAACTCTCAATCACCATAGATGGAGAGACCAAGATATTCCATGATAAAACCAAATTTTCACAATATCTTTCCACAAATCCAGCCCTGCAACGGATAATAGGTGGAAACCTCCAATACAGGGAGAGAAACAACACCCTGGAAAAAATGAGATAATAACCTTCTTGAATCAAACCCAAAAGTAGATAACCACTCAAACATAAAGATAGCGTCAAGAATGGCAGATGGCAATAATCACTATGCCTTAATCTCTCTTAATATCAATGGTCTCAACTCCCCAATTAAAAGACATAGACTAGCAGACTGGATACGTAAACAGGACCCAGCTTTTTGCTGCATGCAGGAAACGCACCTCAGTGTCAAAGACAAACACTACCTCAGAGTAAAAGGCTGGAAAACAATTTTACAAGCAAATGGCCCCAAGAAACGAGGTGGAGTAGCCATCCTAATATCGGATAAAATTGATTTTCAACCCAAAGTCATCAAAAAAGACACAGAAGGACACTACATACTGATCAAGGGAAAAATCCACCATCAAGAACTCTCAATCCTGAATATCTATGCTCCAAATGCAAGGGCACCCTCATTCGTAAAAGAAACTTTACTAAAACTCAAAGCACACATCGCACCGCACACAATAATAGTGGGTGACTTCAACACCCCGCTCTCTGAAATGGATCGTTCAGGAAAGCAGAAACTAAACAGGGACACAGTGAATCTAATTGAAGCCTTGGACCAAATGGAACTAACTGATATATATAGAACATTTCATCCTAGAGCTAAAGAATACACCTTCTTCTCAGCTCCTCATGGTACCTTCTCCAAAATTGACCATATAATTGGTCACAAATCAGACCTCAACAGATACAAGAAGATAGAAATAATCCCATGCCTCCTATCAGATCACTATGGAATAAGGGTGGTCTTCAATGGCAACAAAAACA
The DNA here is from genome assembly GCA_036184795.1 of Tokudaia tokunoshimensis. NCBI lineage: Eukaryota > Metazoa > Chordata > Mammalia > Rodentia > Muridae > Tokudaia > Tokudaia tokunoshimensis. The sequence goes on along the minus strand of BTHU01000006.1, from coordinate 31,456,555 downwards.
AAAGAAAACCCACGTACACATGGAGGCTGAACAATGCTCTACTCAATGATAACTTGGTCAAGGTGGAAATAAAGAAAGAAATCAAAGACTTTTTGAAAGTTAATGAAAATGAAGGCACAACATACCCTAACTTATGGGACACAATGAAAGCAGTGCTAAGAGGAAAATTCATAGCCCTGAGTGCCGCCAAAAAGAAACGGGAGACAGCATACACCAACAGCTTAATGGCACACCTGAAAGCCCTGGAACAAAAAGAAGCAAATACACCAAAGAGGAGTAGAAGGCAGGAAATCATCAAACTCAGGGCTGAAATCAATCAAGTAGAAACAAATAAAACCATACAAAGAATCAACAAAACGAGGAGTTGGTTCTTTGAGAAAATCAACAAGATAGATAAGCCCTTAGCCAGACTAACCAGAGGGCACAGAGATAGTATCCAAATTAATAAAATCAGAAACGAAAAGGGAGAGATAACAACAGAAACTGAGGAAATTCAAAAAATCATCAGATCCTACTACAAAAACCTGTATTCAACACAACTAGAAAATCTTGAGGAAATGGACAATTTCCTTGACAGATACCAAGTACCAAAATTAAATCAGGATCAAATAGACCATCTAAACCGTCCTATAACCCCTGAAGAAATAGAAGTTGTCATTGGAAGTCTTCCAACCAAAAAAAGCACAGGTCCAGATGGTTTTAGTGCAGAATTCTATCAGACCTTCAAAGAAGACCTAACACCAATACTCTTCAAACTGTTCCACAAAATAGAAACAGAAGGAACACTACCCAACTCGTTCTATGAAGCCACAATTACACTAATACCAAAAGCACACAAAGATCCGACAAAGAAAGAGAATCTCAGGCCAATCTCTCTTATGAATATCGATGCAAAAATACTCAATAAAATTCTTGCCAACCGAATCCAAGAACACATCAAAACGATCATTCACCACGATCAAGTAGGCTTCATCCCAGGGATGCAGGGATGGTTCAATATAAGGAAATCCATCAATGTAATCCACTACATAAACAATCTCAAAGAAAAAAACCACATGGTCATCTCATTAGATGCTGAGAAAGCATTTGACAAAATTCAGCATCCTTTCATGCTAAAGGTCTTGGAAAGATCAGGAATTCAAGGCCCATATCTAAACATAGTAAAAGCAATTTACAGCAAACCAGTAGCCAGCATCAATCTAAACGGAGAGAAACTTGAAGCAATCCCACTAAAATCAGGGACTAGACAAGGCTGCCCTCTCTCTCCATATCTTTTCAATATAGTACTTGAAGTTCTAGCTAGAGCAATTAGACAAGAAAAAGAGGTCAAAGGGATACAAATTGGAAAGGAAGAAGTCAAACTATCACTATTTGCAGACGATATGATAGTATACATAAGCGACCCAAAGAACTCCACCAGAGAACTCCTACAGCTGATAAACGACTTCAGCAAAGTGGCCGGATATAAAATCAACTCAAGCAAGTCAGAAGCCTTCCTATACTCAAAGGATAAGCAGGCTGAGAAAGAAGTAAGAGAAATAATACCCTTTACGATAGCCACAAACCATATTAAGTATCTTGGCGTGACGCTAACCAAACAAGTGAAAGATCTGTATGACAAGAACTTCAAGTCTCTGAAGAAAGAAATTGAAGAAGACCTCGGAAGATGGAAAAATCTGCCATGCTCATGGATTGGCAGGATTAATATAGTAAAAATGAGCATCTTACCAAAAGTAATACACAGATTCAATGCAATCCCCATCAAAATCCCAACTCAATTCTTCATAGAGTTAGAAAGAGCAATTCAAAAATTCATCTGGAATAACAGAAAACCCAGAATAGCTAAAACTATTCTCAAGAGTAAAAGAACCTCTGGGGGAATCAGTATCCCGGACCTCAAGCTGTACTACAGAGCAATAGTGTTAAAAACTGCATGGTATTGGTACAGTAACAGACATGTAGATCAATGGAACAGAATTGAAGACCCAGAAATGAATCCACACTCCTATGGTCACTTGATCTTTGACAAAGGAGCTAAAACCATCCAGTGGAAAAAAGATAGCCTTTTCAACAAATGGTGCTGGCTCAGCTGGAGGTCAACATGCAGAAGAATGCAAATTGACCCATCCTTATCTCCTTGCACTAAGCTCAATTCTAAGTGGATCAAAGATCTCCACATAAAACCAGACACACTGAAACTAATAGAAGGGAAACTAGGGAAGAACCTTGAACATATGGGCACAGGGGAGAATTTCCTGAACAGAACTCCAATAGCTTATACTCTAAGATCAAGAATAGACAAATGGGACCTCATTAAATTACAAAGTTTTTGCAAGGCAAAAGACACCGTCAAAAAGACAAAGCGGCAACCAACTAACTGGGAAATGATCTTTACCAACCTTACATCCGACAGAGGGCTAATATCCAAGATATACAAAGAACTCAAGAAGTTAAACTCCAGAGAGGCAAGTAACCCTATTAAAAAATGGGGTACAGAGCTAAACAAAGAGTTCTCACCTGAAGAATATCTAATGGCTGAGAAGCACCTAAAGAGATGTTCATCATCCTTAGTCATTAGGGAAATGCAAATCAAAACAACCCTGAGATTCCATCTCACACCAGTCAGGATGGCTAAGATCAAAAACACAGGAGACAGCAGTTGTTGGCGAGGATGTGGAGAAAGAGGAACACTCCTCCACTGCTGGTGGAATTGCAGGCTGGTACAACCACTCTGGAAAGCAGTCTGGCGGCTCCTCAGAAAACTGGGCATGACACTTCCGGAGGATCCGGCTATACCACTCCTGGGCATATACCCAGAGACTTTACCTGCATGCAATAAGGACACATGCTCCACTATATTCATAGCAGCCTTATTTATAATAGCCAGAAGCTGGAAAGAACCCAGATGTCCCTCAACGGAGGAATGGATTCAGAAGATGTGGTATATTTACACAATGGAATACTACTCTGCAATTAAAAACAATGAATTCACGAAATTCCTAGGCAAATGGTCAGAACTTGAAAATATCATCCTTAGTGAGGTAACCCAATCACAAAAGATCACACATGGTATGAAGTCACTGATAAGGGGATATTGACCCAGAATCTCAGAATACCCTAGACACAATCAGCATATCAATAGATTTCTAAAAAGATGGAAGGAGAGACCCCTGGTCCTGGAAAGACTGGATGTAGGGGAACGCCAGGACAGAGTAATGAGAGGGGGTTGAACGGAGAAAAGAGGGAGGGAAGGGGGCTTATGGGACTTTCGGGGAGGGAGGAAACGGGAAAGGGGAAGTGATTTGGAATGTAAATTAAAAAAATAAAATAAAATAAAATTAAGAAAAAAAAAAAAAAAAAAAAATCAGACTTTCCCATAGTGTACATGGGCGGAGTCTATGCTGGTGATGGACAGAAGTCACGGTGTGGTAATGTGATGACGCCCTCTACAGAGCTGCTTGTGTGAAGAAAGCCACAGTGTAGACTAGCAGTCCATGAGCTCCAAGTGCACTTAAGCACAGAATGGACTGATGGAACTTACAAGCGCTTATCTTACTCAGCAAGGTCTCAGTTGAAGTATGATCTGAGATTACACTTTGGTTGTGATTAACTAAATCCCCTGCAGTGTGTTCCTACAGCATGACGGCTGACCCAGCACTAACACCCTGAAATGCATCCTACTAGGCACACCCCAAAATGTGTTAGCAAAAGCACGACTCAGACCTGGCTCATTAGACATTCTTCCAGATCTTCTCACATGAGAGTGGATTTTAAAGGAACCAGGGGAAAAAAGGTAAGGATAAAAAAGAATTAGGTGGCGCATGTTTACTCTGGGCGGTTTGTAAACACTTCCAACTTCAAAATCTTAGTGCCTCCAGCCACTCAGCCTGAATTTAACCACACCCAGATGTCCCAATAAGCAGAAGATGAGAAAATCATCCTCCCAGGCCCATCCTGCCTAAAGCCATCAGTTCTGACAACAACCCAAATGCACAAGGAAGGACCTTCAAACCCATTCCAACCAGAAACAACCTCTGGGGTTGAAATGACAAGGAGAGCTCTCGGCCCCAGGCCACTGCCAGAGGTACCCTCTTCTCAGCTTCCATTTCTTTCTTCTGTTTCATTTTTATTTAATTTTATTTTGTGTGCACTGGTCTTTTGCCTGCATGAATGTCTGTGTGAGGGTGTTAGATCCCCTTGGAACTGGAGTTACATACAGTGGGGAGATGCCATGTGGTTGTGGGAATTGAACCCAAGCCCTCTGAAAGAGCAGTCAGTGCTCTTAACCCCTGAGCCTTCTCTGTAGTCCCTTAGCTTAGCTTCCATTTCCAGTTGAAATCTCAAACACACCCCCCCTACACACACACACACACACACACCTCTCTAATTTTCAACATACCAGAGTCTGTGCCCTCCCCTTCAGAACCCTTTCATAGCTCTCCCTGGAATTAGCAATAATACTAGCCTTAATTATATAAATATATTACTTTTTAAGTTCAATGGAAACTATTTCATTGTCAATTACCAAAGGGAAAACCACTACACAAATGAATATTTTTCTCAGTAAGGATTAATTTAACATCTAATAGAGTTAAAGTCATGACTTATTTGAGGA